>SJYC01027305.1:0-10348 GCA_006408675.1 Madoqua kirkii | reverse complement strand
CAAGCAGGATACATTATTGTTATATAATCCTAAGGAATGTAGAGGGGAAAAAAGTTTGTGCTTTCCTCCTCATTGAGAATTTCAGACCCCTCTCTCCTTGGGGACCCCCAGTTCTTATCTGATAAGAACCCGAGGTTATTATCAATCTGCCTAAGAACTGACTCTCTCAAGTGGTAGGGCTTTACACTTCAACATTAAACTACAGCTTTGCAGGATGGTTTTATTTTAGACTGCTTAAAACAGGACTATTCAATTTAACTCTAATCTCTTCATGGAATATATATATTATTATAGGAAAATCTCAGCTATCATTTAGCTCCAGCACAGCATGATTTCTCATTACTAGCCTACAGTTATCAGAGGAGTTTCCTTTCAAGGTTGTAATGAATTATGAAAATGAAGTGAAGTGAAGTCAGGATGGTTTTATTTTAGACTGCTTAAAACAGGACTATTCAATTTAACTCTAATCTCTTCATGGAATATATATATTATTATAGGAAAATCTCAGCTATCATTTAGCTCCAGCACAGCATGATTTCTCATTACTAGCCTACAGTTATCAGAGGAGTTTCCTTTCAAGGTTGTAATGAATTATGAAAATGAAGTGAAGTGAAGTGAAGTCGCTCAGTCATGTCCAACTCTTTCGACCCTGTGGACTGGAGCCTACCAGGCAACTCCGTCCATGGGATTTTCCAAGCAAGAGTACTCGAGTGGGTTGCCATTTCCTTCTCCAGGGGATCTTCCTGACCCAGAGATCAAACCCATGTCTCCTGCATTGTAGGCAGATGCTTTACTGTCAGAGCCACTGCTAAGTGGCTTCAGTCATGTCTGACTTTGTTTGATCCCATAGACAGCAGCCCACCAGGCTCCGCTGTTTCTGGGATTCTCCAGGCAAGAACACTGAAGTGGGTTGCCATTTCCTTCTTCAATGCATTAAAGTGAAAGTGAAGTCACTCAGTGCCTGACTCTTAGCGACCCCATGGACTGCAGCCTACCAGGCTCCTCCGTCCATGGATTTTCCAGGCAAGAGTACTGGAGTGGGTTGCCAGTGCCTTCTTTGATCTGAGCCACTAGGGAAGTCCATTATGAAAACGACAATGGACTATTTAGTCAAAAGATAGTGAAGTTCAAGTAAAACCTGATAGCAACACAAATCCGTCTTGTCTCATGGATGAAAGCTGTTTATATCAACATTTGACTACTCAGTTAAAAATGAGCACTAGATAAAGTTTAGCAAGAGTCATAATGGCAAACACATTAGGAAATGGCTATTTAACAAATATTGCAGTATCTTAATAGAGGGGTGATGATCAGGTATGTGTTTTTTTTTCCTCTTGATAAAGCCATGCCATTTAACCCAAATATGTCAGTAAGGTACAACTCTGTCCCAGTAACACAGGACAAGCATCATATGATACAATCACTTGCAAATGATACACAATTGTTTGGTAAAGCCACTTTGGGGTAAAAGTATTGCTTAGATGGACATTTCTGAATGTCTCTGCACACATACAAGTAACTCTGTTACTTGAAATTAAGAGGAACAAACAGGAAAAGTATAATTATGTGTACTAGCTCGTGAAGAAACTAGTTTTAATAAATGATTACAAGGAAAAATAGTGAAGATCATTAGAGCTTAACACATAAGTATTTAAAAGTGACTGAAGGATTGATGCGATAGGTTCTCAGATTACTGCCAACTGACAGCCAGGCAGATGCTTTCCTTTTCTGCAAATGGTCACCTTCCAAATTAAATGAAGACAACCACAGATGTCTTTTATAAACATCAGTATTTTCATGTGCAAATGATACGAACTTATAAAGCACCAAAACAGCTACATAAGAAAAGTCCCCAAACTAGTATTGCAAATACAATAAAACATGTCTTATGGCCTGTTTCACTTCACCCAGCGTTAAAAAGTCCTTATAAGACCTTCCACATTAGGTACCCGGTTCCCTCTAAATTCATCTTCTATACTCCTCTCTTCATTCTTTCCGTTTGGCCACACTTTCTTGGTGCCAGTCCTCAAGGATAGAAGGTGTGTTGTTGCAAAAACCCCTTGCAATTGCAGGTCTCTTTGCTGAGAAAATCCCCAAAGATACTGCCCACACTTCCTCAGTGAGGCTTCTGCAGGCCAGCCTATCTAAAAATTCAGCCATCTCGTCCTCCCACTCTTCCTCTGTTTAATTTTTCTTTTGACATACTGTCATTTTTACTTATTTATCTGGCATCTTATCTGTCTCTCCAGATTTTATTTCCATGAAGGTCATGATTTATGTCTGTGCTATTTATTAGTGTATTCTCAGTACCTGGAATAGTATATGGCATGTGGCAGCACTAAATAAATAAGTGATAAAGGAATAGATCAATAACTGGATAGGCAATAATGAAAAACTTTAAAATAGCATATTATAAAATTTGCCACTGGTATCAATTTGGTGTGTATTCCTTTTAAAAATTTTCTAAGGATATGCCAATGTATATACGCAGCCTAGGTATACATTCATACATGTATATGTATGTTTACATGCAGATATAGGCATGCTTTATACTTTATATAATTATATATTCTACATTGACTTACATTTATATATTAGCATTTAATATGTTACTTATTTTCAGCTAAAGACTTTTTTTTTTCTTTTTACATTTTGAGTAGTTCAGTGACAGCTTCCTATGTGATACATGAATGTTTCTATTATTTTTTATAACAGCAAATTTTTCCAACCAGGTTCAACCTCCAATTTAAGTTAATTCTAGCTTTCTGTAATTCTTTCTACATATATTCTTTACACTATATTAATGTATCTATATATAAACTCCTAGAACAAAAATTGCCAAATCAAAGATGTGTGCTGCTTTAAATGTGTTATAATAAATAAACATAAACCCTCAAGTACTTCCCAACCTCCACTATCATCAAGCATTGGCCAGTGTGTTCATCTATATCTATCCATCTCCTTCCTTCCCATTTTATTTTGAAATAAATAATTTTTGTGATTTACTTTCCTTTTCATGAAGCAAATCATGCAATTATATCAATACATGTATGTCTCTTTAAGAAATTACTGTTTCATTTAGACATAACTGTGATATCATTTATATGCCTTAAAATAAAAGAATAATTCTTTTAAAATTCTCAAATACCTAGTCAGTGTTTATATATTCAACTGCCAATTGTTTTACATGTTTTGGAATCAAGACTCAGTTAAGTCACTCATTAAGGCTGATTAGGTCTTTAAGCCATTTTTTCCCCTTGATTAAAAAAAAATAAATTTTGGGTTTTGTTTGTTTGCTTTGTTATTTGTTTATAATAATAAAGGTTTTACTTAATGCATCACTATGATGTCTTTTGCTAGTTTCCTCCACTCTCTGCACTTCTACAATGAGTATTGGATCCAGAAGCTTGAGTAGATTCATGTACAGTGATTTAAGCAAGATTACTTCATAGGTGATGTTTCACTCCATTCTTTCATCAGGAAGCAAATCATATCTGTTTGTCTTTCTATATATAGTATGAGTAGCCATTGATAATGACATCATGATGTCAATAGGGAACTATGTGCAGTCATTTTCATTATCTGAGGCTTATTTCCCTAATGGATTTCTCAAGAAGGGGCATGGGCATGAGAACAGAGTTCATAAAAGATTTAAAAAGCTGAACTGTGGCTTTTATACTAAAAAATTTGGCAAGAAAAACGGAGTCAAATTTGGTTTTCTTGAGTATCTGAAATATGATGAATATACTGAGTGCTGCTGCTGCTAAGTCGCTTCAGCATGTCCGATATGGATTTCTCAAGAAGGGGCATGGGCATGAGAACAGAGTTCATAAAAGATTTAAAAAGCTGAACTGTGGCTTTTATACTAAAAAATTTGGCAAGAAAAACGGAGTCAAATTTGGTTTTCTTGAGTATCTGAAATATGATGAATATACTGAGTGCTGCTGCTGCTAAGTCGCTTCAGTCATGTCCGACTCAGTGCGACCCCATAGACGGCAGCCCACCAGGCTCCCCGGTCCCTGGGATTCTCCAAGCAGAACACTGGAGTGGGTTGCCATTTCCTTCTCCAATGCATGAAAGTGAAAAGTGAAAGTGAAGTCGCTCAGTCGTGTCCACCTCTTAGCGACCCCATGGACTGTAACCTACTAGGTAGGCTTCTCTGTCCATGGGATTCTCCAGGCAAGAATACTGGAGTGGACTGCCATTTCCTTAATATACTGAGTAGTATATTCAAAGACAAAGGAAGTCTTGAAGGTCTTTTGGCATAAAATGCTGCTGTTGAAAATTAGGTGACAATCAGGTCTTCTTTACTCATATGTAGCTTGGTCGTTTTGACTTAATGTTCACAGGACGTTTTTTGCTTAAAATTTCTATGATGTTATTAAAATATGTCTTCAAGGGTGGCCATTCTGGGTCAGGTTTCTCAGTATGCATTTCTTTTCAATACGGCTTGCATTTTCAGATAGTTTTCCTGAATTATAACTTTTTTTCATTTCTTGGAATTGATTTTGTTTTTGTTGAGGGTATCTATTATAGCTTACTTCTATTTCATTCCACTGTTCTCTTTTCAGGGATTACTATTATAGATACATTGAAACTTATTTATCCACATCTTTATCTGTGCTTTCCTTAATTTCTTATTGCTTTCCTCACTTTTTGTTTTTACAATTTTCCTTTTTTCTTTGTATTTCTTTTAAGAAGTTATCTATTGAGTTTAGTAGCTCAGATATTCTTTATAATTATTTTCACTACTGAATATATTTTATTTCTATTTTTTTAAGTTCAATCACCTCTTCTGAACTTTTAAAATCCTAATATATATTGTTCTTTCACAACTTATCATTTTATTTATTCCACTTTATTTTAAAATTATAGGTTATAAGTTTTATCTTTTTGGAGCATATCTGTCCTGCTTTAATGTCTGTGGGAAGTTCTGCTCCACATTCTTTCCTTACTTCCAAAAGTTTTGTATGAGTTTCAAACCAGTCCCTGTCTGTGTCCCATTTTTATCTGAAATTAGTTTTCCTAAACTTTTAGAAAGGAAAGGTGGATCCGAATTTTTGTTTTAGCTTTGTAGTTTCAGAGGTCCTTCTCATTGCCATAAAGTGTTATGAGAAATATGATTTTCTGAACTTTTCTGATCTGGCACCCTTCTATTTTTATTCAGACCTTCACTTTTCTTATCTTGTCCCTCTCTTGCTCCCTTGGAATCTATTCCCCAAACTTTCTTCTCATTGTGAGACTTTGTTCTAGATGGTAGCTTCTCCTGGATAGTTTTGAATGTTCACAGAAACCATACTGCTCCATCCGTCAGAACTTACCATGGAACTTGTGCACCCAAGAATTGGAATGTGACAAAACTCCTCCACTTTTAGCTCCTGTGCTTTCTGGTAAAAATCTTTTGTAATTCTGGAGTTCTCCTCCTTTCAGATCATTCAGATTCCCATTTGCTTAATTTTTATCCCTTTAATGAACACTATGAATTGTAGTTTATAATTATTGGTGATCTACTCCTATCTGCTAGTATTTGGGAGTCCATGGAAATACTTTGTCAATTTTATTGTAGCTGCTAGCTGTGAGGCTTAGGGTTTTACTATGCAGTTTCTGCATCTCTTTTTATGATGGGATTTTGGAAGGTCCAACATTGAACCACTACAAACATCATTTCATAATATTCTAGCAAAGATGGTACGTGGATTTTTAATTTTGACAAAGGGACAAATTTCCCTTAACAAAGTCTTAGTCCTTGTACTCACACATATAGTTTATGAGAGTTTCTTTCCCCATCCCATGGCTAACATTAGATATTATTACTGTTCATCTTTGGCAGTCTATCAAGTGAACAGTTGTAGATCACTGTATTATGTTTCTTTTCATGAACACAATTTATGAAGAAGGGGTACTGAGCTGTATTCATAGATATACCAGACAATAACGTCTATTTTCTGTGAACTAATGTTTTACATATCATTTGAGTGTATTTCTAACAGGGCTGCCTGGTCTTGTTTGTACTGGTTTATTAATTTAATATATTAATAAATTGGTTAAATCATTTAGATAATTTTAATGTAATAATTCATATTGTCTTAAGTATTCCATGTCATTTGTTTTTCACAGATCATTTTGTTATTTAAACCTTATTATCCAAACATTCTGTTTTCTTCCCTGGTTTGAACTTCCACATATATTATTCTCAAATTGCAGAACTGTATTTGGATTAATTAATGAGCATTTAATTCTGATTCACTGACATGCCTGCTTAATCTTTTTTCTATTAAAGTCCAATTAATAAATTGTAAAATTATTACAATATATAAGGTATAATGTAAAAGTATCTGTGCAACATATTTTAATCTATAAGGATTATGTTCTTCTAAACATTTTTTCCTTAATATTTCTTTCCATTATGTGAAACTTAATTTAATTTTTGCTTTCTAAGGAAGTAACTGGCTTGCCTGAGGATACATATCTCAGGGTGGGCAGAGGCAGCATTTGAAATAAAATCTGCCTGGCTCCAAAATTTATACTCCATATACATAGTTCTTGTTTTTAAAATATTCAGTTCACTGAGTAAGAAAACAACTCTGTGGTATGTACTATGTGCCAGATTCTGTGTTAACTGCTAATGCTACAAAGATAAATTATTTTGTTTTTGAGCTTGAGAGCTTATTGCCTAATATACTATTGTAATCCTTTTTTATTGCCAATTTCCCTCCAGAAAAATTATATATAAATCTTTATAAAATCTTTTAAAACCAAAGAATTAGTCATTTTAAATATCATAAATACATCAGATGGGCACAGAGACAGTTTCTAAAATAATTTTTGTTTGGAATCATTTTTATGGGAGCAGAATACTTAAAAAAGCAGGAGCAAGCTTTATATTTTAAAAATAACAAGAGTAAGTATAATCTCTCCTACGAAACAGCCGCTTTAGAGTTTATGTGTAAAGATCCTAATTCATGTTTCCTAATTCCCCTTTAAAGATTGTCTAAGCTATTGGAAAACATGGCTCAAAAACCTCAAAAGGTTTCAAATCCTTCCTCCTTATATTAGTTATTTATAGCTGCATAAAATATTACCCTGCGATTGCCTTAAGACAACAGTGTTTATTATCTCACGGTTTCAGTAGGTCAGGAATCCAAGTGAAGCTAGGCTGAGTATTCTGTTTCAAGCTGCAATCAGTCAAGATGTCAGTCAGAAGAGCAGTCATTGTCAGGTTCGACTGACAAAGGGTCCACTTCCACTTCCAAACTCACTCACCAAATTGTTGGTAGGATTTAGAGCCTCGGTTTTTCACTGGCCGTTGGTCAGTGGCTGCTTTCAATTCCTTGCCACTTCGACCTCTCTAGGCTGCTGCTGCTGCTAAGTCGCTTCAGTCATGTCCGACTCTGTGCGACCTGACAGACGGCAGCCCACCAGGCTCCCCCGTCCTTGGGATTCTCCAGGCAAGAACCCTGGCGTGGGTTGCCATTTCCTTCTCCAATGCATGAAAGTGCAACTCAAAACGGGGCACCTTGCTTCATCAGAGCTATCAAGCAAGAAGACAAGAGAAAGGTGTGTCAGCAAATTGCATACAGATTTGAATCTAGTCTTGGTAGTACCATCCCATGGCCTTTGCTGGGTTCAAATCATTAGAAGCAGATTACCAGGCTCACCCCACATACAAGTAAAGGGGATCATAAAATGATATAAATAACAGGAGGCAGGCATTACTACAAATCATCTTAGGAGTCTGCTTAAAACTATTCTCTCTGTACTGATTCTGCTGCCCTGACTTGTCTGTGTAACAAAGTCATAGAATAAAAGAAATAATTTACAAATTATTATCCATAAAATTAAATCTAGATATTCTTAGAAAAAAGTTTTGTTAATGTATTTTTTTGTTTTGCTATTACTGATAAAAGTTAACAGCTATTTAATGATTTACTGCATGGCCAGTGGCTAACTAAATTTTGTACAAGTTTACCTCTTTTAGTATTCACATAAGGTTACTAATAGTCTTAAGAGTTAGGTGATCACTATTCTCCCATATTATATTTGACAAAACCAGGGCACAGAGAATCTAAGTAACTTGGCTCAAGTCATACAACCAGTAAAACGACTATCTCCAACTCCACAACTGTCATCACTACATTATAAACAGAAAAATGTGTTTATTTTTAAACTCTCTGTAAATATTGTGAGCTGGAAACTCTCTACTACATTTCTGGTGACTAATTTTGAGACCAAAATCATCATCTAGGTAGGACTTAGGGTATCTGTTTGAAAAAAATAAATAAGTAAAAGCCGACTATGAGTTAAAGTTCAGATATACATCCTATAGTAAGACTTTGCTGCACAGAAATTTTATAAGCCTACAGCAGCTATTAGCCTGAACTTTGAAAAAATCTGAACAGACACAAACCATTTACAGATAATTGTGCTGTCATTCCCACTTCATTACTTTTAATAGAATTGATTTGTGGTGCTCATGCCCAGATTCATGAGTGCACCTTCAGGACGAAGACACATCAGGTGTCTTTATTCCTAGGTAAATGGAATGCTTTTGGGAAGAAGTTACTGTGCAGCACAAAAGACACATTCATTTAACTAAGGGACCATCTTCATTAAAATAAAATAATTTTTAAAATGGCTTCAGATGACCCTGTATATCTAGCCTGACTCTAGGTACAAGAGATGTGATGATAGAAAACAATTATACAATGGAGCTCTCAGGGCAAATTTGGTATCTGTTCCAATAAACCCTTCTTCTCCCACCTTCAATCATTCCCAGCATCAGGGTCTTTTCAAAGAGTCAGTTCTTCATCAGGTGGCCAAAGTAATGGAGTTTGAGCTTCACAATCAGTACTTCTAATAAATAGAGAGGACTTATTTCCTTTAATATGGACTGGTTGGATCTCCTTGCAGTTCAAAAGACTCTCAAGAGTCTCCTCCAACACCACAGTTCAAAAGCATCAATTGCTCAGCGCTCACCTTTCTTTATACTCTAACTCTCACATCCATACATGACCACTGGAAAAACGGTAGCCTTGATTCTCTGGACATTTGTCGGCAAAGTAATATCTTTGCTTTTTAATATGCTATCTAAGTTGGTCATGACTTTTCTTCCAAGGAGTAAAGTCTTTTAATTACATGGCTGCAGTCACCATCTGCAGTGATTTTGGAGCCCCCCAAAATAAACTCTGACACTGTTTCCACTGTTTCCTCATCTATTTCCCATGAAGTGATGGGGCCAGATACCATGATCTTAGTTTTCTGAATGTTGAGCTTTAAGCCAACTTTTTCACTCTCCACTTTCATTTTTACCAAGATGCTTTTTAGTTCCTCTTCACTTTCTGCCATAAGAGTGGTGTCATCTGCATATCTGAGGTTATTGATATTTCTCCTGGCAATCTTGATTCCAGCTTGTGCTTCTTCCAGCCCAGGTTTTCTCATGATGTATTAAGCGGGGTGACAATATACAGCCTTGAGGTACTCTTTTTCCTATTTGGAACCAGTCTGTTGTTTCATGTCCAGTTCTAACTATTTTCTCCTGACCTGCCTACAGGTTTCTCAAAAGGCAGGTCAAGTGGTCTGGTATTCCCATCTCCTTCAGAATTTTCCACAGTTAATTGTGATCCACATAGTCAAAGGCTTTGGCACAGTCAATAAAGCAGAATGGATGCTTTTCTGGAACTCTCTTGCTTTTTCCATGATCCAGTGGATGTTGGCAATTTGACCTCTGGTTCCTCTGCTTTTTCTAAAACCGGGTTAAACATCAGGAAGTTCCCAGTTCACGTATTGCTGAAGCCTGGCTTGGAGAATTCTGAGCATTACTTTACTAGCATGTGAGATGAGTGCAACTGTGCAGTAGTTTGAGCATTCTTTGGCATTGCCTTTCTTAGGAATTGGAATGAAAACTGACCTTTTCCAGTCCTGTGGCCACTGATGAGTTTTCCAAATTTGTTGGCATATTGAATGCAGCACTTTCACAGGATCGTCTTTCAGGATTCGAAATAGCTCAACTGGAATTCCATCACCTCCACTCTCTTTGTTCGTTGTGATACTTCCTCAGGCCCACTTGACTTCACATTCCAGGATGTCTGGCTCTAGGTGAGTAATTACTTCATCATCATTATCTAGGTCATGAAGATCTCTTTTGTACAGTTCTTCTGTGTATTCTTCCCTCCTCTTCTTAAAATCTTCTGCTTCTCTTAGGTCCATACCATTTCTGTCTTTTATCGAGTACATCTTTGCCTGAAATGTTCCCTTGGTATCTCTAATTTTCTTGAAGATATCTCTAATCATTCCTATTCTGTTGTTTTCCTCTATTTCTTTGCATTGATCGCTGAGGAAGGCTTTCTTA
>SJYC01027304.1:0-50505 GCA_006408675.1 Madoqua kirkii | reverse complement strand
TTCCCTTAGGTTCCTGAAGTCCCCTCGCCTGGCCTGGGGGCTACTATCCCCACAGGCAGATTTGCTCCTTGGTTTCCCTTTCCCTCTGCCCAGGCTGGGATGGCCCCTCTCTCTTCCTGGCCCTTTCGTCTTTGGATCTGACTTTACACGTGCATGTGGGGCCTCCTGAGACAGACAAATTGCTAACTTTGCCTTCCTGGACTCGTGCCTGTGTCTTATTGCTCCGTAGGCAATCTTGACAGGATAGAACCTGCATCTTTGCAGCCTGGTCCCAGCCCCTTCGGGGGGGAAATCCCCTGCTAATTGCCAAGGAGATCATTCCTGTCACTGTCTCAGATGTTCTCTTGCTGCCAAACCAGGGCGGAGGAGGAGGGAGAAGGAAATGCTGAACTGGAGAGAAGACTCATGGAGTTTGAGAAGAAACTGCAGTTACAGCATCATTTCCCAATTTGCTCCTATCTTAGGATCCCCGTAAATATTCTACGCTTTGGAATGGATCTAAAGTGCCCAAAGAAACCTGGGTGACTTCATGGGTTAAATTCCTCCCCGCTTTCTCCAAGCCAGTGGGCAAGTCCTAGTGTTTCCCCAGAGGCTCCTGTTCCCTCTTTCATGGAATAAGAGCTCTGGAGTAATGAGCACTAAGGATTTGTCCTTAGAAGTCCTGACTCCTGTCACTATGGGAATGTTGCCTGTTCTTAATTAACCCTGACCTTGTTCTCTCTGTAACCTTAAGCTAAGCATGCGCAGTGAAGTAAAAAATGCAGCCTGCGTTAGAGCAGGGTCAGAGGGAGAGAGTTCACTCTAAGGAAAATCCATTTGGATTCGCAACTATTTGTTGAGCCTCTTACTTTCTGTCCATGTCCTGTGCGAGATCCCCCTGCAGACACACAGATTCTTCCTCAAAAATCTGACTTGCCCCAAGATGTCCACATAAATAAGCAAATAAACAAAACATTGAGATAAGAGCTTTCATCTGTCATCACAACTCTCCCTAACCAGTTGCTTTTTTTGTTTTTTATTTTAATGGAATTTGCATTTTTGAATTAGTCTTTTTTTGAGGGAATGGGTACAAAATCTTTGGTTTTCTCTGACCCTGCAATTAAAACATTTGCTTTCAGATTGAAGACATTTCACAAGCTGAAGTCTTTCTTAAATATCTTAACATGACTCAGTGAAAAGGCTCGAATAAGAGAGAATCCAGAATGTACCCACAGAGGCTCAACTCAGCCTGTCGTAAAGCTGGCTGCATGTGCAATTTTCTGCTGCAGGAATAGAGCTCCCGGGGGAAGACGAACAATCCCACGCTCTGGCGCCTCACTGATGGGCAGAGGGTCAAGGCTTATGAAGTCCTCTTCTCCTTGGGAGTCCTTCTTCTCCGGTCAAAGCATCTCCTGCAAATATAACAGTCAGGCAATCAGCTGCTAATGTAAATGAAACAGAAGACAACAGAACACTCTCCCTAAATCTTCCATCACCTGCCCCGTTCTTCACCCAGGTCTCAGAATCCAAGGCCCTGATTCTCTTCCCTCCGTCCTGTTCTATCCATCAGTCTTGCTGGCTCCTCCCGCCATGGGTTTGCTGAGGGCAGCTGCTCCATGCTATCTGCCCTGACTCTGTGCGCCAGACATCTGCTTGTTGTCTCTACCTTTTAACTCATAGATACTTCGAGTTTGAAGAAAGTCCAAAAGCTTAGAATTCTTGTTCGCAACTTTTGGATTCCAATGGGAGTCAACTCTGGGAATTCAGGAGTGAGTTGTTCAGTAGAATTTAACCTTAATAAAAGATAAGACTTTCAGCTGGTTATTCTCTGCCTATTAAATATTGCCACAATATAGCGGAGGAGCCTATTTTTCAAAACTTTCCCCCTCAATGCCCTCTAGCTAGCTGTAGTTCAGTCACTGTCATGTCTGACTCTTTGTGACCCATGGACTGCAGCACGCCAGGCTTCCCTGTCCTTCACCATCTCCCGGAGTTTGCTCATGTTCTCGAGTTGGTGATGCCATCCAACCATCTCACTTCTGTTGCCCCCTTCTCCTCTAGCTAAGGTAAAGGCGAAAATGGGATTACGGTGAATACAGAATTTTGTATGGACCAGTGCATAGTACATGGTAGGCACTTAACACAAGTCAGTTCTCCTAGGTACTGTCCTAAAGGATGATCTTTCTACAGATTCTGAAGCAGAGATTCTAACCTCAGTCCATAAGTGTGGATGGAAGAGAACTTCATTCTTTCCACTATTTCGAACTGAAATTTAGGATGTCTTTTAACAGCATGTGTAACAAACCACAGTAGCGTGAGCGACCCTGTGCCTTTGTCCCCAGAGATACTCTCATATTCCGTTACAGCCATGGCAGGGAGCCCGCAGCCTCCTGTAGGCTTATTTGCTACTTCAATTAGGTGCACCATTTATTATTTAAGGCTTCCATAAAGAAGCATAGGCATTACTCAATCTCAAATTTGTGGTTTTTAATGTGTTGGCAACTGCATTTTTATATAATTGGTTTCTTTTGTATGCATATGAATTTTACTTTATGTATTTAAGAACTTTATTCCAAGAAGGGCTCCGTAGGATTCACCTGGCAACCTTCAAAGATGAAGGCTTCCCTTTCAGAACACATTCTTAGGCTCTTTATATGGGTTATATGTTTCTTGTTGTATCCCTTCCGCTTTAATGTCACTTAGGAGGGTTAAATACCTTTTTTTCTTTCTTTCTCTGTCTCCCTCCACCCTCTTTCTCTAGGTAAAAATAAAACACACACATAAGAAGTTGCAAGGGATAGAGAAAAATAACCATTGTTCAAGATGTCAGGATCTTGGTGAAATCTGAGAACTATTTACTTTTATGCATGTATGCTCAGCTGTCTAGTCGTGTCCAACTCTTTGCAGCCCGTGGACTGCAGCCCGCCAGGCTCCTCCGTCCATGGGATTCTCCAGGCAAGAATACTGGAGTGGGTAGCCATTCCCTTCTCCAGGGGATCTTCCTGACCCAGCGATCAAACTCGCATCTCCTGCTTCGGCTGGCAGTTTCTTTGCCATTAGGCCACCTGGGGTGTTCTTTATCTCTTAACATACTTGTAATCAAGTGGTAGATTCTAGTTTTGCAACAGGCTGCACTTTTTAAAAAGCTAGTGAAGCATCGTGTGTCATCTTAGCTGAGGCACACTCCTCCCTTACTACGGCTGAAGACTGTGTTCTTTGTTCTGAGTTATAGCTGACTACTTTGCCTTTTGAAATTAGGTCAGAACACTGTCCTTGGAATATACTTGGCCTCCTTTAGGTTCTTGTGCTCTTAGTTCATATACAGTTTTGGTTCTTGCATATTTAACCCAGACCACTGAGGATCATCCTGGCATATTTAACATCACTTTCATTCTAAGAGGATAAACTCTGGGGAGAATTGATATGGGAAATTTGAATCCATAATTGCTTAATTGGAGGGGTCATTAGGCTTTTGGATACATTGTCTGGTTCTGTCTCTCAGATAACCAGGCCCCAGGGCTCTGACATTATGGGAATTTAGGTCAGTCATTTGCATAGGGGATGGATATAAGGCATGCCTCTTCTGAAGCTTATCCATGGAATTTGGGCAAACATGGATCGGTCCTCTACTGCAGGCTGAAGGAATATACATGTTCGAAATCCTCTGGAATCCATGGGATGGTTTGGAACCATCTTTGGAGACAGCTTCTCTAGCCCAGTTATGGGTGGGAAACTTCAGCCTTAGTCTCTCAGGACCCAAGCAGAGTGTCTTCCTCTTTCCCTCCTCTTCTCCCACATACCCCCATTGGCCATTTCATCCTGTTGCATCTTTCTTTCAGCCTCTTCCTTCTCCCAGGATCTTGCCTTGGATGTGTGTTCTTAGTCTCTGCTTTGTTTGGTCCCACTGATGGGAATGGCTGGGGGACAGAGTGAGGGGCTTCATATCCTGTCCTGAGAGCAAGGGAGAGGGCAGAGGTCCTCATCAAAGCCTGGCTTCAGAGCAAGGGGGCTGGTGGTCTAAGGTATTTCACCTCTTTTTTATTGACACAAATTTTTAACATCTTATTTTTAAATTTTTGGCCATGTCTCTCAGCATGCAAGATCTTAGTTCCTTGGCCAGGAATTGAACCCGCACACCCCTGCAGTGGACGCACCCAGTCTTAACCACTGGACTACCAGGGTAACCCCAGCATTTCGCCTCTTGCACTGTGAGAGTCGGCTCCTCTGTGCAGCACTTTCAAAGAGTTTGTGAGTCTTTCTCTTCTCTGAACTACAAAGCACAGTCCTCTCTCACAGGTTTAGTTGCTGGGGCAGCAGAGAATAGATGACGGGAAGAGGGGAGAAATGCCCACTCCACCACGATGGAGAGCACTGATGGAGAACAGATGAGGGGGTGGGTGAGTAAATGGAGCTCTTGCCTTGCCTCTGGCTCCTCCTTGTGCAGGAATTTAGGGAGATGCAAAGTAAGACGTAGGCTTCCCAGGTGGCACTAGTGGTAAAGAACCTGTCAGCCAAAGCAGGAGGCATAAGAGACGTGGATTCGATCCCTGGGTCGGGGAGATTTCCTGCAGGACGGCTTGGCAACCCACTCCAGTATTCTTGCCTGGGAAATCCCATGGACAGAGGAGCCTGGCGGGCTACAGTCCATAGCGTCACATGGAGTCAGACACGAGTGAAGCGACTTAGTGTGCTCATGCACACACACACACACACACACACACACACACACACAGAGTCAGACGTGGACCCTTCTGCCACACAGCTTCCAGGCTGGTGGTGAATCAGTCATTCCAAGTAGATTGAATTTTACTGGGGTAGGAGTACAAGGAGCTTCGACATCTGTAAGGGGTGACCTAGGTTGGCATGTGGTATGAAAGTAAGGTTCAGGCTACGGTTTAAAAGGCTTGACAGAATGAACTAGGTGAGGAGTGAGTGCGGGGTGGGGTGGGGTAGAGGATGGGCAGGGGAGAGGACCACTCTCAGAGCAGAGAAAAGTATCATGAGAACCCTGAGGCTGAGCGTGTGTGGCCCCCGCATGGGACCAGAAGCGGTCACTGGCCAGAGACCAGCGAATCACGGGGTGAGGACAGGCCGGCGTCCCGGCTGTGTGATTCTCTCTGAAGGGTTTGAGCTGCTTCTGAGGCCGAGAGGAAACGACTGAAGAATTTTAAGTAGTCAAGTGACATGAATAGATTTGCACTTTAAAAGAAATCCATCTGGAATGAGAGTGGAGAAAAAATTGGTGGGTAGAAGGGAACGGGGCAAAGCAGAGGCCGTTGCTGTGAACCCACAGGGAGAGGGTGAAGTGAGGGGTGGTGGTGGGGAGAATGGGGGGCAGAGAACAGGAGCGTCCCCAGGTTCCATCCAGAGGACGCACTGGAGGCTACAGAGATGGAAGAGGAGTTTGTGCGGGGAATCTGTCTATGGGGTGCGTGCGTGCCTGCTCAGTTGCTTCAGTCATGTCTGTCTCTTTGTGACGCTATGGGGTGTAGCCCCCAAGGCTCCTCTGTCCATGGGATTCTGCAGGCAAGAAGAGTGGAGTGGGTTTGCCATGCCCTCCTCCAGGGGATCTTCCTGACCCAGGGGTAGAACCTGTGTCTCTTACATCCACTTGCATTGGCAGGTGGGTTCTTTACCACTAGCGCCCCCTGGAAAGCCCCTGTCTATGGAGAGGTGGGGTTTGAAGACCCCAAGGTCTAGCCTGCACTGTGCCACTCCCAGCCAGCAACTGGTTAAAAAGAGGTCTTCTTGTGATGTGACGACTGCTCAGATGAAGAAGCAGACTCTGTCGGGGGTTAAATTATTAGCTCCGTGTCAAGTAGTTGGAGATGGCTGATCAGGACTCACACCGAGGCAGAGGGACTCAAAGAATCCACATCCTTCTCCATGCCATAGTGTCGGAGGAGAGGCCCTCATCTGGACGCATCCTCCCTTGCACCATGAAGACTGACTCCTGATGTGTCATGCTCAAGGAGTCTGTGATTCCTTCTGTCCAAGTTGCTAGCACAGTTCTTCTCTTGCAGACTTAGTTTCTGGAGGTAGCAGAGGAAGAGGGGGGGAACATGGAGAGACATGCCCACCCCACTAAAGTGGACACCGTGGCCACCCTAGAGTTTGGAGACTGGAGAGGATCCAGCAAAGGAAAATTAAAAGTAGAGGGAATGTAGCCGGGGAGATGAGCTGGGGAGAGATCTCACCCTGAGTCTAGAGGACGGCGGCCCTTCTTTCTCCCCATTGAGCCCTGTGACCCAACCACGTGGCAGAATAGAAAGAGCGGAACTTTGACTCCTGGTGGTCCAGGAGGGGGATTTAGCCACTACCTATTAGTTGCTCTGAGGTCTTCAGTCTTTACACAAACTTGCTGAACCTCAATGTTTTTATCTGTAAAATGGAGATGATAACCGCTATTTTAAGAGTTTTGAAGTAGATTGATAAACAACATGTACTAAAAGAGCTGGTCAATACAACTGGCACATGGTCACATCACAGACCCTGGGTTCCCACATTTCCAAGGTGACCATTACATTCATCATCCAATGGGGACATTCGTAAGACTGAAGGAAATGTTCTAATAATTACACCAGGAGTGAAAACTGGGCCTGTCCCTGAGCCCTGGGACAAACCAGCAAACCCACTCTTAGCGGAAGCACTCACCTTGCTGCTCCACCAGCTCTGCATGAGCCCAGACTTTTGCTCTGGGGCTGTCAGAACTCTGCACTCCTTCAGGTCATTCATTCGTTCGTTAAGCAAAATAATGCCAGGTCCAGTGGGAAGTGAAAAGGAGGCAGCAGCTGACAAATCCAGTGCATGGTACTTCTCTTGGAGGAGCTCAAGGTTTGATGGAAGAGCCAGGAAGAGACCTCACCCTGTGGTCATTGCAAGCTTAGCGTGGCAGTGTTGTGTCTGGAGGTGGAGCAAAAAGGCATGGAATCCAGGGTTGGAAGAGATCCTTGGGTTTAGTGCATTTCCTTCATTTCATAGGCAAGAATGCTGAGGCCCAGAGAGGGAAACCAACTTGATTAAAGTCGCCCAGCTAATTAGCATTCCCATGGGACACTAGAGCCCAACATTTTATCCTGAGGCAGGACACCCAGGATACTGGTGATGCAGCCAGTGTCTGAAGCATTGGCCCCCAGACCTCCTCCCTGGGCTCTGCCCTGCACTCCCCTATCTTGTCTCGTATCAGGAAATCTGGATCATCCCTCCTCTACATTCTGCTTCTCTTCACCATCTTCTTTTCTATGCATTTGGTTGGGTACCATGGGAGATGCTGACATGGGTCAAAGAGTCCTGGTTCTTAAGGGAGATGGATAAATAAATACCAAATTTTAAAAAAGAAAGCAGAAAGAAGAAATTGTTCATCAGTGGTAAAAGTAATGTGTAGTTTAAGGGATTAACTCTGATGTTCAGTACTAGGTCGTGTCCAACTCTTTGTGATGCCATGGTCTGCAGCACTCCAGACTTCCTTGACCTTCACTATCCTCTGGACTTTGCTCAAATCATGTCCATTGAGTCAGTGATGCCATCCAACCATTTCATCCTCTGTCACCTCCTTCTCCTTTTGCCCTCAATCTTTCCCAGCATCAGGGTCCTTCCAGTGAATATTCAGAGTTGATTTCCTTTAGGATTGACTGGTTTGATCTTGCAGTGCAGAGGACTCTCAAGAGTCTTCTCCAACACTACTATTCAAAAGCATAAACTCTTTGGCACTCAGCCTTCTTTATGGTCCAATGCTCACATCCACCCATGACTACTGGAAAAACTATAACTTTCACTGTACAGACCTTTGTTGGCAAAGTGATGTCTCTGCTGTTTAATACACTGTCTAGGTTTGTCATAGTTTTCCTTCCAGGGGGCATGAATCTTTTAATTTCATGGCTGCAGTCACCATCCAGTGGTTTAGAGCCCAAGAAAATAAAATCTGTCACTGCTTCCACTTTTCCTCTTCTATTTGCCATGAGATGATGGGGCCAGCTGCCATGATGTTAGTCTTTTGAATGTTGAGTTTCAAACCAGTTTTGTCACTCTCCTCTTTCATCCTCATCAAGAGACTCATACTCACATTCATACCGATAATTTAGTGCCTACTACTCGCCAGCCAAACCAATCATAGTTGTTTAGATTTAGAGCTCATGACAAATATTTAAGTTGGATGTTAAAGCTTCATATTTCAGATGAGGAGCCCCAGACTCATAGAGGTTACCTATTTATCTAAGTACATGCCAGGCAATACTTTGGCCACCTGATGTGAAGAACTGACTCACTGGAAAAGACCCTGATGCTGGGAAAGATTGAAGGCAGGAGGAGAAGGGAGTGACAGAAGATGAGGTGGTTGGATGGCATCACTGACTTGATGGACATGAGTTTGAGTAAGCTCCAGGAGTTCACGGTGGACAGGGAAGCCTGGTGTGCTGCAACCCACGGAATCACAAAGAGTCAGACATGATTGAGTGACGGAACTGAACTGATGACAGGCAGATGAACTATTTGATTCTAGACCTCTTTGCAGTAGGCAGAGGCCTCAGAGAAAAGTGGACGTGGAGTGGGAATGGTATTTGCCACCAAGTGACCTGGATTTGAATCTTGCTGATGCTCCCTTCCAACCATGTGACCTCAAGTGTGTCACCTCCCCTTGCAAAGCTTCAGTTCTCATGCCTTAGGCATATTTACTGAGTGTGTTCCAGGTGCTCATTGCCTGTGCTCAGTCGCTTCAGTTGTGTCCAACTTGGTGCGACCCTATAGAGTGCAGCCAGCCAGGGTCCTCTGTCCACGGGATTCTCCAGGCAAGAATGCTGGAGTAAGTTGCCATTTCCTCCACCAGAGGGTCTTCCGGACCCAGGGGTCGAATCCGTGTCTCCTGCCTCTCCTGTTCTACAAGCAGATTCTTTACTAGGAAAGCCTTGGAATAGTATTAAAAGGATTTAACAGCTGATTGGCTTGGCACTGACCAGGCAAGATGGATACTATCTCTAAACAGTCAGGATGGCCATTCTGAGGACCAGCTTTGCCCATTTCCTTAGGCTGTTCTGAAAATCAAGTGAGATTGTACTTATAAATCATGTAGAACAGTGCTTAGCACCTTGGAGGCACCCAGTAAATCTTGGCAAATCAGCAGGTTTAGTGGAGAACAAGAACCGAGTTTAAAAAAGAGAGATCAGAGAGGAGCGATGAAGTGGAATAGATTCTAAAGAAATTGGCATTGGGAATACAGCTCCACAGGAAGGTAGCATTTAAGGCTCAACACATCCAGGTTTACAGTTCCTGCTTAGTGACTAATTTTGTCATGTGACCTTAGGCATATTGCTTAACCTCTTTGAGCTAGAACCTTCACATGTAAACAAGATTTTTAAATACCTTCCTGTAGAGTGATTGCAATGACCATACATTATGGACTGAATGTTCCCTCAAAATTCACATGCTAAGATCCTAACCCCTGATGTAATAGCATTAAGAGGTGGGGGTCTTTGGGAGGTAATGAAATCATGAGTAAGAGGCAGGAAATACCCCCACCGCTCTCTGTCTCTTTCTCCTCACCCCCACCTCTTTCTCTCTCTCTCTCTTTTGCTCTCTGCTGTCTCCACCATGTGAGTAAACATCGAGAAGATACCATTTGCAAACCAGGAAGAGGGCACTCATCAGTTACCACATCAGCCAGCACCTTGATCTTGGGGTTCCCAACCTCTAGAACCATTGGAAATAAAGGTTTACTGTTTAAACCACCCAGCAGCTAGAGTTAAGATGACATGTTAGTGATGCCTGGGAAGAGCCAGCATTCACGGCTTCACACAGTTTCATAGAAAATGACAGAAAATTACTTCTTTCACTGTGGAGTGACTTACTGCTTATTTACAAGGGGGGTTGATTTAATTGGGATCTTTGTTTTCTCTTCCCCACCGAATCTAGAAAAAAACAGATGGAAGTTTGAAATGGTGCTTGAAAATATCTTGATGTATCATAGTAATGTAGATTATTGTAGTTCTAAGTATATTTTTCCTTCATTTATTGTGCCAAAGATGGTGGGTGTTCAGCTGGTATTTTCTGTGTGCTATTATAAACTGAAACATGTGATGAGCTTAGACCAGGGAATGCACACAGTGGCCACTAATTTGTTTGTCACTTAAAATATTGCAGAAAAGAACAAAGGTCAGTTGGTGACATTAAGCTTGTACGTCTTCTGTTTTCCCCATGCTGCTGGTTGCCTAGCAAGGGGTGGGTGGAATGCGTGTACTCTGAGCTCCAGGATGGTTAAAACTAGAGGAGACAGATTCTAGTGCAGGAGGTGAAGGGATGTAGGCAGCAGATCTTGGCTGAGTGGGAGTTTTGAAATTCAAGAGATTTCAGGTTGAATTCAGGCTCTGAAAAGTGTGTGTCTTGGGCGAGTGGCTTTATAAATCCGAGTAACTGATCTTAATCGTGGCATGAGATGAGTGCTGGCAGGAAGGAAAGAATGGGGCACCACTGGAGGAAATGTGTTGCCTCAAAGACCAAAACCGTGTCTACATCTCAACATCAGGTGACTCAGATGGTAAGGAACCTGCCCGCAGTGCCGGAGATGCAGGTTCAAAATAAAAACAAACCAGTGCTTAAAGAGAGAAAAAGATGAGGTCACAAGGAGCGGCCATGACTGAGCGACTATCACTTTCACAGAGGAAAACAGCCCTTTGTGCTGTCCAAGATGTCTGAGCTGGCTTAATCAGCTCGGATTTGAAACTTGAGTTTTTCAGGCTCCGAAGCTGAAGTTCTAGGCTTCATTTTCTGAACTATTTTATGCTTTATTATTTTGGCATGTTTATTCATGAGTTCCTTTACTACGGATGCCTTCATCCTTGCATGTCTAAATCTTACCAATCTTTTAAAACCAGCTCACATGCTACCTTGTCCAAAAAAACCTCACTTTTTCTCTTTCTAAGCACTGGTTTGTTTTTATATTTTTGCTAGATTACAAGAATTAGCTTCCCTGCTAAGCAATAAATTCCCAGGTAAGCTCACCTCTGCGTCTCTTCCATAGCACTTAGGGTTGTGCGGTGCTCGTGATAGGTGGTTTATGCGTGTTTGTTGTATTGCCTAATGTTTGCAGAGAGAAAGACTATTTGTTGCAAGGATTCAGAAAGCAAAGAAATGTAGCCTGAGAGGGGCCAGGAAGACAGTGAGAGTCTGGAAAGTAGGTTTATGCGCTGCCCATGGAAGTATTTGGTCATGAATGCTTCTTAGATTTCTCAGGGGGAGATCATGTTTCCACAGGGTGATTCTGTTTGCTGTAATATTTGTTTGTACCATTGCCAGGGCCAAGTGGATCTCCATAAGATGCATTTCCGGATAACAAAGCCCTGCTTTGTTGTTCGCCTCTTACTGTGGTGATCTGAATCCTTCTATACTTTGCATAATTTGAAATAAGCAGGTAAGACGAGAGAGCAGAACCAGTCTAAGAAATATTTGCTATGATTCTCTTAAGCTCTTTTTTGGAAGGGGTGTTATCATATGAACAAAATGATTAGATTCGTGGTGAAAGCAAAGGCCAGAATTAATAAAAGACAGCAGATTTGGGATGAAACTAAACCCAAGGAAGGTGAATATTGAAAGTGAAAGTAAAACCCAAAGAGAGCTTATGCTGTGTGGTGTGCATGTTGAGGATGATAGATTCAAGACGCATCACTTGGGGGCAGTTATCAACCCGTGACTTTGTTTAATAAAGGCAGCCTTGCTTTTGCAGATACTCTCCTGTTTTTTGTGCATGTGTTAGTTGCTCAGTCACGTCTGACTCTTTGTGATCCCATGGACTGTAGCCCACCAGACTTCTCTATCCATGGAACTCTCTAGGCAAGAATACTGCAGTGGATTTCCATGTTCTCCTCCAGGGGATCTTCCTGACCCAAGCACTGAACCTGGGTCTCCTGCATCGCAGGCAGATTCTTTTACCATCTAAGCCACTAAGGAAGCCCTTTGTACACACACATTTCTGAAAATAGGGATGTGCTAACCTCACATGTGTCAAAGGTACAAACACTCAGGTTAGTATGGGAGCTCCTTTTGAGAGTCTAAAACACTATCTTCACTTTTAGTCACCATCTTCAATAACATATTATTAATGATATTTTGTACATAATCTTTCATTTCTTCTCCTTCACAGTTATTTGCATGTCTAGTTGACCCAAGCTAAGTTCATTCAGCATTGAACTGAAGCAAAGCTTTCTGCTTTGGGTACGCTCGAAGAACTCCATCTTAATTTAGATAGCAACGTATATGAGGCTTAAGTTTCCTATTGCTTGTGTCAAGGCTTTTATTTTTACAGTTTATCCTGATTTTTTATTAAAAGGTAGGGACAAAGTATAATAAAGCAATGGTTTTTTAAATGAACAAACCATGAAACCCTTTTCAAATAGAATCTTTCCTGGACCCTAGCCTGTAAAGCCCATAGAAATGGAATAATCTTGATGAGAATCAGGAGAGGGACACAAGGACATCAAAAACACCTCTACAGGCCTCATGGAACACTGTTTGGTAAGCTTTGTAATATTATGCTTAGTCGTGTTCCAAGTCTTTGTGACCCCATGGAGTGCAGCATGCCAGGCTCCCCTTTCCTCCACTGTCTCCCAGAGTTTGCTCACATTTGTGTCCAGGGAGTCAGTAGTGCTATCTAGCCGTCTCATCCTCTGCCTCCCTTTTCTCCTTTTGCTTTCAATCTTTCCCAGCATCAGGGTCTTTTCCAACAAGTTGGCTCTTCACATCAGGTAGTCAAAGTACTGGAGCTTCAGCTTGAGCAGTGGTCCTTCCAGTGAATACTCAGGGTTGGTTTCCTTTAGGTTGACTGGTTTGATCTCCTTGCTGTCCAAGAGTCTTCTCTCACACCGCAATTCAGAAGCATCAGTTCTTTGGCACTGCGCCTACTGTTCATGGCTAACATCCCAGAATTATAAAAGATGTTGGACTACCTTTGTTTCATTTATTTTCTATACTGATGGATTTTTACAAGATTGAACTCTGTACAATTGGCTGAGTATCAAGCTGAAAATACTGAATTATGCTCTTGCTTTTCCTTCCACTGTAAGAAATGGCCATTTAAAGTAAAAGCTTAAACTGTCTTTTCTCTTTCCTTGTCTTCTCAAGTGTAACCTTACTGAGGATGGAAAAAAGCAGAAATGGAGTCTGTTCTGCATATTACAGTAATTCAAACTAATAATGAGCCTGATCTTTTTCTGATAGCTGAGTTTTAATGCTGGGTCTCGTGAAATAAGAAAAGAGGAGTCAAAGTATGGTAGAAAGTTGACCAGCATTTTAGAATTTATTTAACATAATCTATAAAGCAGTGATAGCGAAAACTGAGATGAGGAGATAGGGTTTTGAGTTCTTCGGGACTTGACTGTTGGATGTGGGGGTCTCTAAAGGAGAAGGAGGAATTGGGTAGAGAGTGAAATTTTATCTTGGGCATCTGGGTATAATCATGGAATCAGGAAATGCTGGAGGAGGCGCAAAATTTAGGAAGAAAGTGTTGTGTCCCATTTAAATGCCCTGTAAGCTTTGCTAAAAATTACGGAAGATGTGTTCTGTGAGCTCAGTGGCTGTCGCCCAAAGTTATGGTCATTGAAGTGGCGATGGCTTAATCTTGGTGGGTTTTTCTGCTTGTCAAGTTGAATGTGGCACACCACCACAGTGTGCAAAGGCAAGTGGGCGTGGATGTGGGTACAGGCATGCATTTAAAAATACTCACTGTGCGCCTGCTCTGTGTCAGGTGTTGTTCTGGTGCTGAGGAACAGCTTGGTGAAGCAATGCACAGGGGCCTTGCCCTCCTGGAACTCAGGCATCAGACCACAGGCAAATGAACGAACGAACAAGAGAAATAAGAGGCTGAGCTCCGCTCTGTGCTAAGATTGAGAGGTCCGCTGTTCTAGAGCGTAATGAGCGCTATCTTGGATTGGATTTTGTGGTCACTGCTTCTGCTTATCTTCCAATAGTAATCTCTTCCCCAAGCCTAGCCTGTATAGCTGGTACAACTTCAGTTTTCCTGGGGTGCTTACCCTCTGGTCATCTTAGGGAATGTGACTCTTCTCCAGACTCCCCTTTAATATCAGTCATTGTCGTTTCTTCCTTTTTACTAGTGACTGGTTTCAGTAAAGCAGGTCCTGGCCAATGGGATTGAAGAGCTGCCAACTGTGGGGCCTCTCATAAAGGTTTTCCCACTAATAAAAGCTGCATGGAGGGAATTGCCTGTCTTCTTTACAGGACACCATTGTGTCCTTTTGTGACGGCTAGAGCAATTGCGATCCCCTTGTGATCCTGACGGGAGGACTGCTGACCTGCTGCAGATGGCGGAGTGAAAAGCTGGAAAGGACCTGGGTCTTTGCTAAAGTCCTAATGCTGTTGAATATGCAGTGTCAGAAATCTCCTTCCACTATGTTCTGTGCTGCAAGAATTACCAAAGCTTTATTCTGGCTCTCTCTAGTTGGGTCCTCTTTATTACTTGCTGCTGAAGGCATCTTGACTGGTGTGTGTAGGTCGGGGAGGACCTGTTGAGATGGAGACTTTCAAGCTGCTGTATGAATGTCATGAAGGTGCCGGGTTACATAGAGAGCTGGCAAAAGAATGCACTTCAAGCAGCAAAACCAGCCAACTACAGATGCCCAAACATGGGAGCTAGCATGGCGTGTTTGGAGAAGAGAGAGGTCAGAGGAGTAGGACTCTGCCAACCTATTAATAAGAAAGGAGCTGAGATTCTTTTCAACTGTAGTAAAATAGGCTTGGATTTTAATCTAAATATGGTGGAAGTCATGGATGAAGTAGGTCTATCTCTTTTGTTTTTTCATCCCCTAACCCAGCACATAGCTGAACTAAATTCTAGCTTCCAGGTTGCAGTCTGATCAAAATAATTCCAATAATAGAAAGATCATTTGAAAGTGATTATTTCCCTCTAACGCTCCAGTGTTAAGAGGTGACCTTCTCCTTGACAACAGGCAGAGGGTTTTCTCTCGCTTCTTTTTATCAGACACAACTTCAGAAACTAAGTTTACAGGTAAAGAAAGTCAGACGCACATGCAGAGCTGCAGAGATGACGACTCTTAATTAGCTGCATCAAATGACTCTTGGCATTCCTAATTTTCACCTTTTTGTAACAATTCAATTCATTCCAAGGTTTTACCAGAGTAGACAGGCATGAAATGAATTCTCCATGGTAGGTTACCAATGGCAAAGAAATTGCGAGCTTCGAAATGGCTGGGAGGAACCACGTGAGCTCTGGCACTTGCTTTCCTCTAGAAGAGAGAGGTCAGAGGAGTAGGACTCTGCCAACCTATTAATAAGAAAGGAGCTGAGATTCTTTTCAACTGTAGTAAAATAGGCTTGGATTTTAATCTAAATATGGTGGAAGTCATGGATGAAGTAGGTCTATCTCTTTTGTTTTTTCATCCCCTAACCCAGCACATAGCTGAACTAAATTCTAGCTTCCAGGCTTGCAGTCTGATCAAAATAATTCCAATAATAGAAAGATCATTTGAAAGTGATTATTTCCCTCTAACGCTCCAGTGTTAAGAGGTAACCTTCTCCTTGACAACAGGCAGAGGGTTTTCTCTCGCTTCTTTTTATCAGACACAACTTCAGAAACTAAGTTTACAGGTAAAGAAAGTCAGACGCACATGCAGAGCTGCAGAGATGACGACTCTTAATTAGCTGCATCAAATGACTCTTGGCATTCCTAATTTTCACCTTTTTGTAACAATTCAATTCATTCCAAGGTTTTACCAGAGTAGACAGGCATGAAATGAATTCTCCATGGTAGGTTACCAATGGCAAAGAAATTGCGAGCTTCGAAATGGCTGGGAGGAACCACGTGAGCTCTGGCACTTGCTTTCCTCTAAACTCTGTGAATTCTGTCAACATTAATTCTGTGAAGTATGTAGGCTGCATTATTTGGGAGAAATGAACAATTTTATTTTCTCTAGGCTCTATCTGTATTGCCTTCTTTTCCTTAAGCCCCACTCACATCTCTGGTGGGTGTGTGGTGTAGTGGATAAGAACTGGAAATTAGATACCTGGATGCTGGTGGAGTCTGGAGGTGAGAAAAAGATCGTGACTTGGGGAGGTTTAACAGACTATGTGTTCCGTGTGACTCAGTAGTGTGGGGAGCTGCTGTTGTCGTGTGTAATGAGCTTTTTCCTCGATTTCTTCTCCTGTGTTCTAGTAGGCCTCTCCTTTGTCAGCCATGTGTTACAATTTGAGCTCTCCTGAAGAATCCACACTGTTTCCTCCCATGGGGTCTTTTTTTCTGTCCTCACCCCCTGGCATGTGGGATCTTAGTTTCCCAACCAGTGATCGAACCCGTGCCACCTGCAGGGAACGTGCAGGGCCTTAACCGTTGGGCCACCAGGGAAGTCCCCATTCATTGTTGCTCAGGTGCAAAGTCCTGTTTGACTCTTTGCGACCCCATGAACTGCTGGGGAAGATTGAGGACAGGGGTTGAAGGGGGCGACACAGGATGAGATGGTTGGACGGCATCACCCACTCAATGGACATGACTTTGAGCAAACTCTGGGAGGTGGTGAAGGACAGGGAGGTCTGGCGTGCTGCAGCCCACTGGGTGGCAAAGAGTCGGACACGACTGAGCCACTGAGCGGGAACAGAGCGACTGAGGGGGAACAGAACAGCTGCCGTGGGACGAGAGAAGCCCTCCTAGCCCGTCTCCTCTCAGCAGCTCTTGGGTGCTCCTGGCTCCCCGCTCTCTCGTGTGCTCTGAATGCTCACACCAGCAGCCTCCTTGCTGCAGCCTCATGCACGCTGATGCTTCCACCTGAGTTGCACACTCATCCAGAGTCACTTTTATTTTCTCCAATGTTGTGTATGCAGTGTTCCCTTGTTATTATAATCATATAGTTAAATGTTACATAAGCCAACACATTATGGATGTGAAAATAATAGAGCAGTTCCTATGAAAATCTAGGTGAATAATTTAGATATATGGGCTGCTTTAAAAAGAGCCTTCCTAGGTAGCTCTAGGGGTAAAGAACCTGCCTGCCATGCAGGAGACATAAGAGATATGGGTTCCATCCCTGGTTGGGAAGATCCCTCGGAGAAGGGCATGGCAACCCACTCCAGTATTCTTGCCTGGAGAATCTCTTGGACCGAGGAGCCTGGAGGGCTACAGTCCATAGGGTCTCAAAGAGTGGGACATGACTGAAGTGACTTAGCACACATGCACGCTTAAAAAGGAACTAGAATCATTACGTTTTGACCTTTTGGCTAAGATCAAGTATAAAAGGAACTAGAGTCAAATTAGATATGATAATTATAAATATTTGGGGGGAAATTGTAACATCTACAAGGGTTTTATAATCACATGGCTTTCTGAGTGCATTTAAATTCTCATTCTACTTTAAATAAAGCAAACATATATTACTGGTGTGATTATACAAGAAAGAATACACAGAATACCAGTCTGTGGACCGATAGTTACAGAAAAGGTCTTGACTCTACACCATAAAATCGGCAGCACTGGAAACTTAACAGCAACAGATGATTTAAATGTAGAGAACAGCCATGGTACTCAGACAGCGGACCCTGGAGGGCACAAGCTACCCACTGATCGATTTGCTGTTCAAAAATCTGCAGAGGAGCTAAAGTCACTTATCAATAGGAAAAATTTTATTAGGGACAACTCTCTGATACGGTTGAGAGTTCTAAGATGTTTCCTAGAAAGTGGTGCAAATGGTAAGAAAGCCAGCACTACGAAAATATACAAAATTCAAGAGATGATTTTCAGCAGCTGCCGGCAGCAATGCAGGTGGGATTCCAAATTCTGACTTTTTATTATGGGCAAAAGAAAAGTCTCTGAGATTTAAGAGATATAAATTGGTTGTTTTTACAAGATAAGGATTCTTCACAAAAATCGGCAAAGACAGACTCTGGATTATTCTATAAATTGATTTTTCCAGGAGCATCCACATTCCGTGAAGAAACACTTGAGGAAAATAGACACCCTACAAAGTCTATGCTTTATCAATGTTTTTTAAATTGCAGGTTTTGACTCTTGGTGGGTCGTGAAATACATTTACCGAGTTGGGAAAAGAATTTTTTTTAAAAATAAAATGAAACAGAATAAAATAGAATAGAAAATGACAGTGTGAATGAGAGGTTGTAAGGGCACGTCATGAAAATTTTTTATTATACGTGTGTGTGTGTGTGGCATTTGTGTATATGTGATACAGAATTTCTACTGTGAGATAAAATTTCTCTTACCTTCCATTTCTGGCCCTAACTTCAAAGACCTTTGGTCTAATATAGGCTTCTTCATGTTTTAGTTATGAATAATGTAAAGAAAGTGATTTACATAAATGCCAGATTTTTATAACATGATGCAACTGCTTTGTTCCAAGTTATGGATCATAGGGTTATAAAATGTTTTAAAGATAAATTTGGAGTTTCATTTCAGAAGTAAAAGACATGAAAGTATTATAGACTATATGTAATCATTAAAAATCATTGACATTAAAGGAGATTTTGTTTCTCAGTTCAATATTGACTACATCTCAAAAGACAAAAAAAATGTTGCCTGAGGTTGACAACATTGGAAAAATTCTGAGCTACAAGAGAACAATTAAGAACATGGTTTAGTAACTGACCCCAGACAAATTGGAGGGGCCAATGATTTACAGAAAGATGTTGTATAACAATGAACGAATGATTCCTATTTATTGCAATATATACTTAGCGCCAGGGATGAAATCCTTCAGGCCATAACAGAAATAGACAAATCAAAAAAATGAGGAAGACAGGGAAAAGGAAATATAATATCAGAGTCCAATCTTCTCATCAAGCCGAAGCCAGATTTGCCCTGGGTGGAATTCTGTTCTATTGAATTGGTAGTCAACTGTGTTTTGAAATGCACATGCTTCAAAAATACGTTTCAAGAAGCATGTTTCGTTTTCTAAACAACTTCCAGATAATAAACAGATGAATAGCTATATAGTTTAAATTAAAGCAAAATATTAGAAGTTTACATGGATCATTTTTATGATTCTCTGCTTTAACTTCCCAGGTGGCTTAGTGGTAAAGTATCCGCCTACCAAGGCAGAAGACGTAGGACATACAGGTTCGATCCCTGAATCAGGAAGATCCCCTGGAGGAGGAAATGGCAACACACTCGAATATCTTGCCTGGAAAATTCCATGGATAGAAGGAGCCTCTTGAGCTGCAGTCCAGGGGGTCGCAAAGAGTCAGACATGACTGAACATGCATGCACTCTTTAACTGACTTCCCGTTTATGAAGCCATTACAGGTCTTGATGGTTTGCATAAGACTCTTGTCACTGCCTTCTGTTGCCAGCATTTATCTTTCTGTCTTTCATGCCAGGATCTGGTGTCAGTCAAGTAGGTAGTTTCTGAATTCAAACCTCTGGACTATAGCTTGTCTACCACCCACTAAGGAGACCCTGGGTTTATAGTTCAGTCTCTTGGGGCTTCAGTTCTCCCATTGGAAGGATGGGGCTGAGATATCACTTGATTTCATCAGATTTAAACTCAGATAACATATGCAAAGCCCTTCCCTGGTGGCTCAGATGGTAAAATGTCTGCCTGCAATGCAGGAGACCTGGGTTCAATCCCTGGGTTGGGAAGATCCCCCAGAGAAGGAAATGGCAACCCACTCCAGTACTCTTGCCTGGAAAATTCCATGGACAGAGGAGCCTTGTAAACTACAGTCCACGGGGTCGCAATGAGTCAGGTACGCCTGAGCGATGTCACTTCTAAGCATAGCATCAGATACACTGTGAAAGCTCAGCAATGATGGTTTCCCCTCTCTGATGTCTCAGATTTACCCTAAACACAATTTGCATCGTCTTTAATCGTTTCAAAACATTTTTCAGGGTATATTTCAGTTGGCCTGCCATCAGTTCCTTTCAGTTGCTCTCTTATGTTCAACCCTTTGTGACCCCATGGATTGCCTGGCATAATCATTTTTATTACTCCCCAAATCTTTAGGAGTTTTCTCAGAATAATAGCAGTTAAAATGATAACATCATATATGTGTGTGTGTGTGTGTGTATTACTTTTGAACTTCTGTATTGGAGTATAGCTGATTGGCTGGAGAAGGAAATGGCAACCCACTGCAGTGTTCTTGCCGGGGAAACCCTGTGGACAGAGGAGCCTGGTGGGCTACAGTCCATGGGGTCGCAAAGAGTCGGGCGACTGAGCGACTAAACAGCAGCAACAAGAGCCGACTGGCAGTGTTGTGATGGTTTCAGGTGAGTGAAGGGACTCAGCCATACATATGCATGTACCCATTCACCCCCAATCCCCCTCCCATCCAGGTGGCCACATAACATTGAGCAGAGTTCCCTCTGCTGTACAGGAAGTCCTTGTTGGTTATCCATTTTTAAATATAGCAGTGTGTACAGAACCATCACAAACTCCTTAACTGCCCTTTCCTCTCCAGCAACCACTAGCTTATATATTGATGGCAATTTATAGCTTTTAAATTTGAAGTCAGTGGCCTACGAGGCCTCTTTTCCAGGTTTTGTAGTTCAGGATTACAATAGTCAGAAAGATTAGTTTACCCTCTCCAGGTCATGCAGCTGATGGACAGAAAGCGGGGACTGACCCAGGCTCTCCTGCGACGGAGCCCATTTCTGGCCAACCCTTGTGGTCACGTGCACAGTCCTCCGCCTGAGCCAGCAGTAGATTTTCAACGCCTGGCCAAGATGCCTCTCCTGAGAACTCGGAAACTGATCCAACTTGCAGGAATCTCATTAGCACTTTTCAAAACTTTACCCCGATTGCATTTTAAGTTGTATAATTTTTCTGGATCTGAATCTCGAATGGATGCTGCTTCTTGGTATCTCATTCGAGTGGAATTTTTCTCATAATATGATTCAAACTACATAAAAAGAAAAAAAAACCTAGAGAAAAAGGCAAAACAAAACTCCTTCAAATAAAAGTCATTTAGAGTGTCTCCTGCTCTTTGATTTATAAATATAATGGCAATGATTCACAAAGTTTGTTATCCAGTTCCTTCAAGACTCAAAGGTTCTTGCCATCTGGGCCTCTTGATTGGTCTCTGCTCAGCTTCTCTATGATGCCCCTTGCCTCTGTGTCTCCACAGCTGAAATAAATTAGTGGGCTTCTCTTATAGTTCATGCACACAACAATTCCAGACTTTGAAAAAAATGTATACATTAAAAAAGAAAAGATTTCAGTAGCTTGAAGCTTTGCAATAGTTGTAATGTTTGGTGCTTTTTGTCTTGATTGTATTTTTTAATCACATCTAAAGCTCTTGGCTGGCATCAAATTATTCTACATTTTTGCTGTGTTATTTGCCCAGACTTCCTAGATTGTGAAAGCTTAATTTTATTCCCTTCTCCATTTTATTAGGCTTATAGTCACCCTTAAAAGAATCAAGTTCTCATCCAGAAACAGCTTGCTGACTTCTTCCTAGAATCTGTGGTTTTAGAGAGAGCAGTAAACTGATTAAATAAAATATAAGTTCCGTTTTGAAATTTTTTTCTTTGTCCAGCTCAGTTCCCATATTCCATATGTGAGTATACATTTAATTTGAAAAAAAATTTTTTTTAATTTATTTTTCTTCAGACTATAACAGGAACCCCAGGTAGATCTGGGTTTAAACCCCCAGTTTCATCTTCTGTGTTTTTAGGTTCCTAGGAGGACAGCTGCTTCTAAGAAGAAGTTTCTCATGCCCTGCCAGGGGTTTAGGGTGCCCGGCATTCCTTCCTTGTGTTCTAGAGTAATCCCTCACATATGGCCATGCTGGGGCGTGGTGAGGGAAAGTCAGGGTCTAGACAAACACAAGGAGGAAGGCATTTGAGGATCTGGAGCAGGTTATTTTTCTCCCCAACACATAGTCACCTTATACGAAGAAGCTACCCAGCAGGGTTTGGGGATGCCTGAAGTCTGGAAGAGAGGTAGATAGAGCATAAAGCTGAAGTCTTGATTTTCTAGAAGAAAACTCCCCCAGATCTTCAAGACTTAGGCGATTTAGAGGCAGCGATCCATTTAGGATGCACTTATCTTCACTATAAGTGAACACGTGTCTTAGAAACACACAAAGCAGTCTTTTCTGGAAGATGAGATCATTAGGACTTTTCCTGAAGTGGTAGACCTGTGCACATGCTCCATCGCCCAGTCATGTCCAGCCCTTTGTGACCCCATAGAGTGCAGCCCACCAGGCTCCCCTGTCCATGGGATTCCCAGGCAAGAATACTGGATGGGCTAGTGTCTCCTGCGTCTTCTTCACTGACAGGTGGATTCTTTACGCTGAACCACTTGGGAAGCCTGTATACATCTAAGTGTGTGCTAAGCTGCTTTAGTTGTATCTGACTCTTTTCGACCCAATGGACTGTAGCCCACCAGGCTCCTCTGTCCATGGGATTCTCCAGGCAAGAATACTGGAGTGGGTTGCCATGCCCTCCTCCAAGGCATCTTCCCAACCCAGGGATCAAACTTGCATCTCCTGTGTCTCCTGCATTAACAGGCGGATTCTTTAACACTGAGGCACCTGGGAAGCCCATAAACATATGTAGATACACATAAACATCCAGAAGAGATGTTTAACAATCAGCTTTAATAATACCTAATTTTAGGTTCTGAGATCATGAGTGATGTGTTAAAAAAAAATCTTTTAAATTACCTGCATTTGATTTTTTTAATTAACAGATATTATTTTTGCAATACAAATTTTAAAAAAGAGAAAAAGCATTGTGTCACTAACACATATTCTTCAAACACAGGATGATTTATTTCATTAATTATTGTTGGATATTAGGTGATTTCCAGTTTTTCCTCACTATAACAAAGTAACTGCCCTTATTCAGGTAGAGTTTGTTTATTTGTTGTTGTTGTTGTTGTTAGGAAGGCATCTTTGAATAAGTGAGTGGCTTAATGTGGCTATTTTTAATTTTGTTCTTGTCTTTCCTTTTCAATGCATTTTATTAAAAATTTTTAATTAATTAATATTAATTGGAGGCTAACTACTTTACAGTATTGTAGTGGTTTTTGCCATAAATTGACATGAACCAGACATGGGTGTACATGTGTTCCCCATCCTGAATGCCCCTTCCTCCTCCCTCCCCATCCCATCCCTCTGGGTCACCCCAGTGCACCAGCACTGAGTACCCTGTCTCATGCATCACACCTGGACTGGCGATCTATTTCACATATGATAATACACATGTTTCAATGCTATTCTCTCAAATCAATGCCATAAATTGACATGAACCAGACATGGGTGTACATGTGTTCCCCATCCTGAATGCCCCTTCCTCCTCCCTCCCCATCCCATCCCTCTGGGTCACCCCAGTGCACCAGCACTGAGTACCCTGTCTCATGCATCACACCTGGACTGGCGATCTATTTCACATATGATAATACACATGTTTCAATGCTATTCTCTCAAATCATCCCACTCTTGCCATATCCCACAGAGTCCAAGAGACACAGACACATCTGTGTCTCTTTTGCTGTTTCGCATATAGGGTCATCGTTACCATCTTTCTAAATTCCATAGATATGCATTAGTATACTGTATTGGTGTTTTTCTTTCTGACTTACTTCACTCTGTATATCAGGCTCCAGTTTCACCCATCTCATTAGAACTGATTCAAATGCATTATTTTTAATAGCTGAATAATACTCCATTGTGTATATGTACCACAGCTTTCTTATCCATTCACCTGCTGATGGACATCTAGGTTGCTTCCATGTCCTGGCTATGTCCAGTGCTGTGATGGACATTGGGGTACATGTGTCTCTTTCAATTCTGGTTTCCTTGGGGTGTATGCGTAGCAGTGGGATTGCTGGGTCATACTTAAAAGCAGAGACATTACTTTGCTGACTAAGGTCCGTCTAGTCAAGGCTATGGTTTTTCCTGTGGTCATGTATGGATGTGAGAGTTGGACTGTGAAGAAGGCTGAGCACCGAAGAACTGATGCTTTTGAACTGTAGTGTTGGAGAAGACTCTTGAGAGTCCCTTGGACTGCAAGGAGATCCAACCAGTCCATTCTGAAGGAGATCAGCCCTGGGATTTCTTTGAAAGGAATAATGCTAAAGCTGAAACTCCAGCACTTTGGCCACCTCATGTGAAGAGTTGACTCATTGGGAAAGATTCTGTTGCTGGGAGGTATTGGGGGCAGAAGGAGAAGGGGACGACCAAGGATGAGATGGCTGGATGGCATCACGGACTCGATGCACGTGAGTGTGAGTGAACTCCGGGAGTTGGTGATGAACAGGGAGGCCTGGTGTGCTGCTGTTCATGGGGTTGCAAAGAGTCAGACATGACTGAGCGACTGAACTGAACTGAACTGAAGGCAGTTCTATTTCCAGTTTTTTAAGGAAGCTCCACACTGTTCGCCATAGTGGCTGTCTGCATTCCCACCAACAGTGTAAGAGGGCTCCCTTTTCCCCACACCCTCTCCAGCATTTATTGCTTGTAGACTTTTGCATTGCAGCCATTCTGACTGGTGTGAGATGGTACCTCATTGTGATTTGATTTGCATTTCTCTGATAATGAGTGACGTTGAGCATCTTTACATGTGTTTGTTAGCCATCTGTATGTCTTCCTTGGAGAAATGTCTGTTTAGTTCTTTGGCCCATTTTTTGATTGGGTCACTTATTTTTCTGGAATTGAGCTGCATGAGCTGCTTGTATATTTCTGAGACTAATTCTTTGCAGTTGCTTCATTTGCTATTATTTTCTCCCATTCCTTTTCAATGTATTTTAAAGGAAAGAATGTTCACATTCCCTCTTTTCTACCTCTTTGTGAAATGCCCTTGTATTTCCAGAAAAGACAGAGCTCTAAGGCAAACTGGAATCCTGATTTTTCTGGACATTCATGAAATGCGATAATCATGCTAAATTGCAAATAGAATGCAGGTGCTGTTGCATGTTCTCTTCCTTCTTAAGAAAAGAAGACACTGCACTAAAACTAAAGTCGAAATATCCAAACTGAACAGGCTCTTTAAAGTATCAGATATTTCACATTTTCTCACTTGATCGTCAAAACAAAACCAAGCTAAACCAGAAGGAACATTTCTTTACTGCACGTTCATTGTGCCAACACATTCCTTTATATTAAAAATGAAAAGACCTTAAAATACCCTAACAGATAGCAAAGCCTTAGAGAGCAAGTTTACATGCAGGGCTGGAGATATTCATTAAAATTGTAATTAGACTCACGATTAAATTCATTCACAGTAGAAACTTTGCTTGTAAGTGTTGCTACAGGAAGAAACCTCCAGTCTGAAAATTAGTTCAGCCGTCTGAGCGATTTTAATTATGCAGAGTTCATTATCGCTAGAGAAGGAAACCTTTATTGCAGCAACAGAATGAAGATCTTTTTTGTGCCCCCTTTTTGGTTCCCTCAGTTCATATAAGGTGCATATTTTGATAACCAAACGTTTCTGTGGGCAGAGAAAAAGTGCACAGCCGAAGAGAAGTTATTAAACAGCCGCACAAGAGATAAGACACGGTGCCAGGCTCAGCAGCTTTTCAGCGCAAGGCGGTGGCATCGCTTTAAGGGAAAGGCACATGGGCAGAAGCGCGCTTATTCTGCATCACTGTGTGCAATTGCTCGTGACAGGCAGCTGCTTTTTCCCTTGGTCCCCCTTCTGTATTTCCATTTTATAGATGAGCAAACTGACGATCAGGGACGCTAAGCGACTCCCGTAAAGGGGGTGGGGGCACGCTTGGTCTGCCTCTCTTCCCTCTCGTTAGGAAGAAGCAGCCCCATGCGGCCCTTCCCTCTGAGCTGCTCTCTCTCATTCAAGTGCACATTCTCACGTGTTGTGCGCTTCCTTTTCTGCAGTCAGTATCTTGGAAAATGCTCGCACCCTACCCAAGCCTGCCTTGAACCATCCAGTCTAAGTGGGACCAAGGGCAAAACTTTCTGCACATCTAGCTCCATTTCCCACTATTGGTCTAAAGCCCAGAGCCTGCAGAGCTGTTGAGCGCTGGTTCTAGCGGAAAGGTCCTGGATAAACAGTTAGGAGATTGGATTTCTGCTTCCAGATCGCAGACCTATAGGCTGTGGGCTTTGGGAAAAACCATGGGCCCCTCTGGAATTCCATTGCTTCTCTATAAGATGAACAAGAGGCGGCCTTGACTATGTGGGATGCTCTCACAGCAGTGAGTTTCCAGGATACCCTGAGGGTCTCACTGAGTTTTCAAATCAGCCAAGAAAGATGAGGCCCCCTGAACACACAGGCTTCCTCTTCTCCAGACCCCAAAGCCATGCTGGGCATACAGAGCTTTAAAAATAACCAGAACCAATGTCAAACAGTAGAGAGAAGGATATAAGGAACACTTCTACACCCATCAGGCAGATTTCACAATTGTCTACATTTTTCCCTATTGATAGAATGTCTAACTTTGTCCTGAAATTTAAAGCGAATTACAGACATGATGTCATTTGAGCCACAAAACGACATTTCTAAAAAATAAAGGCCATTTTTCTATATGTCACATGAATTTCACATCTAACACAAATGATAGTTTCTTCAAATCTACAAATAATTAATTCACGCTCAAATTTCTCCAGCTGTCTCCAGATATTATTTAGCTGGCTTGTTTAACGCAGACTCTGATCACTGTCTGTTATGTACAACACGTGTCATTGCTATGTCTCAAGTCTCTTTTAATCTCATACATTCTCCCTCCATTTCTTTTTATGGCATTGACTTGAAGATTTCAGAGAAACTGAGGCTGCTGTCCTGCCAGGCTATCTTTCTGACTTGTCTAATTGCTTTCACATGGTGTTAGTTTTCTTGTTCCTAAGTCCTGCATAAGCAGAAAATTAGATCTCTAGCGGTAAAAAATTTGCCTGCCAAGGCAGGAGATGTGAGTTCAATCCCTGGGTGGAGACAATCCCCTAGAGAAGGAAATGGCAATCCACTCCAGTATTCTTGCCTGGAAAATTCCATGGACAGAGGAGCCTGGTGGGCTGCAGTCCAGGGGCTTGCAAAGAGTCGACTATGACACCAGCTAAGCAGGTAGTCATAGGCCAGGTCAGCTGGTTGCTGCTGCTTTTGCTGTCACCCAGGAGGTCCAGCCAGTCCACTCTGAAGGGGATCAGCCCTGGGTGTTCTTTGGAAGGAGTGATGCTGAAGCTGAAACTCCAGTACTTTGACCACCTCATGCAAAGAGTTGACTCACTGGAAAAGACTCTGATGCTGGGAGGGATTGGGGGCAGGAGGAGAAGGGGACGACAGAGGATGAGATGGCTGGATGGTATCACAGACTCGATGAACGTGAGTTTGGGTGAACTCTGGGAGTTAGTGATGGACAGGGAGGCCTGGCATGCTGCAGTTCATGGGGTTGCAAAGAATCAGACACGACTGAGCGACTGAGCTGAACTGAACTGAGGCGATATCTTTGAGTGTTATAGGCATCTTGTACTCTGCCTAGAAGGTACAAAAGATGTGAACATTTATGAACAACCACAGCTTGAGCCTTTGGTCAATGATGATGTGAATTCCAACACTGTACAGCTTCCACGTAATCACTAGAGGAGAAAGTGAAGAGCCCTCCAGAACGGTGCACAGGAAGGTTAACTTCAAGGGAAGGCTCTACTTAACTGATGATATGTAAGCAAGGAATCACTAGAGACACTTATCCTCTAATTAAAACAAAGCTACCATAAGATCGTATAATCCCACTCCTGGGCAGATATCTGGAGCAAACCATAAATCGAAAAAGTACATGTACCACAGTGTTCACTGCAGCACTCATTTACAAAAGCTGAGCCAAGGAAGCAACCTGTGTCCATCAGCTGGTGAACGGAAAAAGCTGTGGTATATATACAGTGGAATAGTACTCATCCTTAAAAATAATGCCATTTGCATGGATTACTTTATCATACTAAATGAAGTAAGCAAAAACAAATATCATATGATATCACTTACACGTGGAATAAAGAAAAATAATACAAATGAATTTGCATACAAAACAGTAACAAACACACACACATAGAAAAAAAAAATCTATGATTACCAAAGGGGAAAGAGGAGGAGGATAAACTGGGAGTTTGGGCTTAGCAGGTACATGCGACCATGTATAAGATACAATAGATCAGCAGCAAGGACTTATTGTATAGCACATAGAACCATACTAAATATTTTGCAATGACCTATACAGGAAAGTAATCTGAAAAATAATATTTCTATCTGTATAACTGAAGCACTTTGCTATATACCTGAAACTAATACAATATTGCAAATCAACTATACTGCAGTAATTTAAAGAAAGAATACTTATCTTGAAGTATCTGGACTTCAGACCTCCAAATCTTAAATGGAGGACCTAGAATTCAACCCTGAGATGCGCCCTGACCATCAGAAATAAAACAAGAAGACTTGCAAAGGGCAACTTTGATAAGAAGACATATCAAAGGGTGACTTCGGTAAAACCAAAGGCTCCTTGCAGGGGTGCCACATGAGCCATGCTTAGAGTTTTCTGGGATGGTGTAATTCAGAGTTAGGCAGACCTGGGTCCCAACGTCAGGCTTTCCAGGTAGCTCAGCTGGTGAAGAATCCGCCTGCAACCCAGGAGACTCCGGCTTGATTCCTGGGTCAGGAGGTTCCCCTGGAGCAGGTATGGGCTATCTATTCTAGGGCCCTTGAGCCTCCCTGGTGACTCAGACAGTAAAGAATCCAACTACAATTCGGGAGACCTGGGTTCGACCCTTGGGTTGGGAAGATCCCTCTGGAGGAGGGCATAACAACCCACTCCAGTATTCTTGCCTGGAGAATCCTCATGGATACAGGAGCCTGGCAAGTCCATGGGGTTGCAAAAAGTGGGACTCAACTGAGCAGCTAAGCACAGCACAGCACAAGGGTTCCAGTATCAACCCCTACCTTTACCAGCTGAGTCAACTTATTAACCTTTCTAAAGCTCATGCGTCTCATTTGTATATAACCGGAGTCCCATGTGAGCCCAAGTTAGCATTCAGAGATGCCTTTGTGATCCACCAAATCCATAGGCCTGTCCTGTTAGGAATCACTTGACATGAAGAAGTTTGATCCAGGAGGAATGAGCAGAGGTTTATGTCTGTGTCTCAGCCTGGGGAGGGAAAGATGAGGATTCTTTGGAGCCTGTGTTGGATGATGGCTTTTAAGTCTCAGGTCTCAGCCTGAAAGTTGTGTCTAAACTGGAAGTGATGTTGGCTGGAAGCTGAGTGTCTGCTCTCATTATGGCCCTGAAGGTTTACTACTGGGGCCCAGGAGTCAAAGTGACTCACATAGTGTGTAGACCACTGTGGATCGTCCCCATACTCCTGTGTAGAGCTTAGCATGGCTGTGGTATAGTGAGAATAGCAACGAGCAAGGCCACTTGGGCAATTTAAGAGCTGATCACTTTGGGAGCTCCCCAGGGGAGACGCTTGGCAGAAATACCAGTTAACTCCCAAGTGGGAGCTAGTAGAGGGGGTTTGAGGGAAGTACTGACTTCGAATGCTTTCATAGGCTTCCTGGAGAGCCTGGAGCTTGAGAAGGATGTTGTGAGCTTAGGAAACACTCCAGCATCTGAGAGAGGAGGCAACAAGGGTGCAGGTTGGCCTGCCTGGTTTGCATTATAACTATAGTAGCTTGAGCCCATTTGCATTTACAGGCTTGTATGATGTTCTTGCTGGGGGTAGATTTACAGGAGTTTGGCCAACTGCAGAGAACTGCTTTAGGATTAAATACAGCAAGGGAAGCATCTAGCCCAATACTTGGCACAAGGCAGCAGTTTTGTAATCACGAGCTCCCTCCTGTTTTATTTTTATTCCTATCTCCATGGAGATATACGAGGTCTTCTTCTGAGGTCTAACTATTTGGGTAAGTGTTACCATTGTTACGTTCCTAGTTATTTATTTTGCTGAGTTTTCTGTGCAAGAACACATCGTTGTATTGTCCTTTTGAGCTCTTTTTGTTGTTCTTAGAAACAACGGCAGTAACAACTAAATATGGGTGGCCTTCCATTACGATCCCACAACTGTAAATGAAACTGGATTTTAAAAATATGTCCAGATTAAAGCGATTAACATCTTCCTTGTCTTCTTGTTAATGCACACATGCCCAACCTGCATAATTTTCTCTCCCAGTCCTGCAAGAGGCAAGGGTAATTTAGAAACAGTCATGCTGTCTTTGTACTGCTGTTGACAAAAGGCTCAGAGGAAAAAAAATATAATACACCTTTGTTGAAAATAAACATGAATAAAGCCCTTAAGACTTACAAAGCAAGGTCTATAATTTGGTGCACATTTTTTAGCCTGAATAAATCATGCCTGTTATTTTCTTAGCGCCAAAGCAAGGAGAGGCTGCCCCTGGGATGGGATGACACTTTCTACCTGTTTCTAAAAGGCACTTGATGTGTTATGAGGTAGTGCGCTCTGTGAGAAGGTCAGGCTGAAATCATCCAGGGAATATTCATGATTTGATGTTGTTGCTGAGTCACTAAGTCATGTCTAATTCTTTGTGACCCCAACTGCAGCATGCCAGGCTCCCCTGTTCTTCACTATCCATCTCCCAGAGTTTGCTCAAACTCATGTCCCATGAGTTGGTGATGCCATATAACCATCTCATCCTCTGTCTCTCCCTTCTCCTCCTGCCCTCAGTCTTTCCCAGCATCAGGATCTTTTCCAGTGAGTCGGCTCTTCGCATCAGGTGGCCAAAGTATTGGAGCTTCAGCTTCAGCAGCAGTCCTTCCCTTGAATATTTAGGGTTGATTTCCTTTAGGATTCACTGGTTTGATCACCTTGTGCTTCTCAAGAGTCTTCTCCAGCATCACAGTTTGAAAATATCAATTCTTCAGCACTCAGCCTTTTTTATAGTCCAACTCTCATATCTGTACATGACTACTGGAAAAACCATGGCTCTGACTATATATAGACCTTTGTGGGCAAAATGATGTCTCTGCTTTTTGATATGCTATCTAGCTATGTCGCAGCTCTTCTTCCAAGGAGCAAGCTGCAGTCACAGTCCACGATGGGAAAGGGTAATTTCTTATGGATCTGAATCCAGGTCGTCATTTGGCTTGAAGGATTCAGTTGACTCCACTGACAGTGCATGACAATGATAGTTTCTAAATTACAGTAAGAACTCCCTCAGTTACACTCTCATGTCTCAGTCTCATCTAGCCCTGTCAGGCGAACCCCTGCTGCCCTTTAATGCAAATTCCATCCTTTCCCCCACCTGCGTGGAGCTGACAGTCCATCTTTCATGATGCTTCGGTGCTCGGTGCACACTTCTGCTAGGGCCCCTGTCACGCATATTAGAGACTTTTGTTTCCATTCTCGTGTCCCTCACTGGAGAATTATGTCCTTGAAAGGAGAACCTCACTTTACTGTCACTTGATTCCCCAAAGTGAATTCTGTTCCTACCTGTGGAGCACTGTGTTTTGCACATTACTGAATTAAATTCTGAATTGAATCAGAATTTCAGGTTTGGAAGGAAACTTTCCCATCATTCTAGGAAGCATGGAACAGGAGAGCCGACGACATCTGTGACCCGTTCGCCCTTCATTTAGTCAATGGGGTCACAGGGCTGGTCCAAGACCTCACAGCGAGTTGGTGGCAAGCAGAGACCAGAATCCAGAAGGCCCCATAGCAGTCCAAGGACATAACTCTTGGTGGAACACCTGCATGTCATCAGTTTCTTTGAGGGAAAAAAAAGAAATGTGCTGTATCTTCCAGTTAGTTGGCCTGGTTTCTTCACAATAAAACTCTCTTGTGAAGTTCCAAAACTAAGTGATGGTATGTGGCGTTTCCCAAATATGTTTCCCCATGGAACCTTTTCCTTACACCATGTGACTCAACTGGTGTTTCCCAAAACACAGTTTGGAAAACACAGTTGCGGTAGGCAGAATAATGAGCCTCCCACACCCAAATGTTCAAGTTACAACCCCTAGAACCTGTAAATATGCTATGTTACTGGACAAAGGAGCAATTAAGGTGTTGGATGGAATTAAATTAGATAATCAGCTCTGCCTGGGTCCAGCCCTGGTGGATCCAGGGTGATTCGAAGGTGGGGACGGAGTAGGTGTCCTAGAAAAAACTTATTTAATTACAGATATAGAGAGATTAGAAGTGGATGGTGTAGTAGGAAAATTAGTGGAGAAAAAGAGGCTGAATAACTGGTTTAAGTGGAATACTAATCACCACCTACATAGGCCACAGGCGTCTTTCCATTCTCCTGAAGGAGAGGAGGCACTGAGGCCTCCCTGGTCCGATCTTAGAAGCCCAGGCAGAGTTAGTAGGCTTGGTGCATACCCCCATACCAGATGGGAATTCAGCCAGGAAAGCAGAGACAAGAAAGAAATGACACGGGGGAATCAGTCTTTCCAGAAACTGATCCCATTTCTTTATTTTTCAGGTTTGTTTATATACCTTTTGTTATACATAGGGATGAATAGAGTCACGCGGGGGTCAGCAGATCTGACCCTTGTCACAATCAGGTGCTTCATACAAAATTATACAAAGGTCTTATGGGTTTTTACATCATCTTCTGGCCATGAGGTCTGCTGACATTTTATGGCTCTTTCTGATACCAGTCAGTTAACCAGAAAACTTATTTTTCCAGGGGTGATTTTTTCTTAAATCAGGCGCCACCCTCCAAATAAAGTTGCATTCCTATAGGGTGAGGGTGTAGTGAGTTACAATCAAGAAAGGAATTTACTTAACCCAAGGTTTAACATGATTAATCTTAAAGGTTAATACTTGTTTCTCCTATATGCTTAAAGGTTAATACTTATTTTTTCTATATGCTAGTTATATTCATTATAAGGGCAGGGAATATGGAGATTTAGCAGCAAACATCAGCCCAACAAATGAAAATCCTTTCACCAATGCTTCCCTTAAGATTTATTTAGTCTTAAGATAGTGATAAAGTTACATTTTTACATAGCAAAGACACAGTGATTTATATCAAAGTATAGTGAGTCTCTTATACACATCTACACCTTTGTTGAAAATAAACATGAATAAAGCCCTTAAGACTTACAAAGCAAGGTCTATAATTTGGTGCACATTTTTTAGCCTGAATAAATCATTTAGTCTTAAGATAGTGATAAAGTTACATTTTTACATAGCAAGGACACAGTGATTTATAACAAAGTACAGTGATCTATAACAAAAGAGAAAATTCATTAACTCAAAAAGTCTAATATTGCTAACATCAAAAACTACTATATTTCCTTTTCTATATTCCAAATACATTGATTAATATATTCCCAGGTACCTAAGGATATGGAGGCCTGGCGGCAATCATTGACTCAATAATGAGAAAAGCCCTATGCTAATACGCCAGACTCTCTGTGCTGTTTATGGTTGAGAGGTTGTCACACAAGCTAGTCTGTCAGCAGAGAAGTTTGACCTCAGACACCCTTGTCCCAACCAGGGTAGAGATTTAGAGTAATTATTGACAAAACAAATGAAAAAACCCTTCACCAATATAATTCCTAACCAATCCACTATGCTAATAATTTATAACTTCCCAAAAGAATTTGCCTTCAGTAAGTCTAAAACATCTCGTGCCTCTCATGGTTGGGGGGCTGTTGTGGCTGGACGAACCTATACAGGCAGGCTAGATAAACTTCAGAGTTCATAAGTTGAAACACTCTTGTCATGCCCAGGAATTTTTATTGGCTTGGAGCTGCACGTTTGCTCCTTCTCCGAGAGAAATGGTTATGGGGGAGAGCCCCCTGTAAAGTATTCTGGTTTGGGGTAGATGCTCGGGAACAGGGGGTTTCCTGAGGCTTGATCACGCCTTTGCGTATGCCGAAGCCTCGTTCCTCATGACCTTTGCCATGGGCGGAGTTCCTCACACGGGCTCCCGGCAGTAAATAAATTCTAGGGATGCCCCCACTCCCAGAACTGGCATGGTGTGGGCACTGCTGGACCCGCTTCCCTGTCTCTAGGGTCCTGGTCCTCTCGATTCCTCATGAAGAGCTGTCTGATGGATTCTTCATTTCCCCTGTCACCGTGGCAGGGGCATAGGCCTCAGGGTTTTCATACACTTGTTCATTCACGCCTGCATTTATCCTAAACTTCCCGGCAACGTGCAGGCAGAAGACCTGGGCCTGGGTGCGACCCCTGCCGCCAGCCCACCGAGTCACTTTCATCAGGCCTCAGCTGCACCCCAGGCCCAGTCTGTTCCTGTGCCAAAGCGGAGGTGGGGGTGGTGCACCTGGCGGACACACTCCTCGCCTCCATCAGAAAGGCCTTGGGAGCGCCGTCCAGGTGGGGTCCAGGTGGGCTCCAGGATGCCCGACCCAGGCTTGAGTCTCGGCTTCACAGCGAGGGGATGACTGTCAGTTCCCTGCTGGCCTGCAGTCTGTGTTCAGCCCCAGCTGGTGTCTGGGAATGGAGGAAAGCGGGACAGGAAGTGAAATCTGGGTCACCAGCCCACCCAGCCTCCCCACTCCACCACCCACGTTCCCAGGCTCGCTCTGCCTGCCTCTGATCCAAACCTCCTCGCAGACAACAGCGGTGGCCCAGGCCCCATGCAGTATCTGTCCCCGTCTAGGGGAGGAGCAGGGAACACAGGGCAGGAGGAGGTCGAGCCAACTTCCCAGAATAGGCCCCGAAGCTCCTCCCAAGCAAACAGAATGCAGAAAAGCAATCGTTCCCAAGTTCAAGGCCAAGGCAGGGCGGCGGTCCCTGCGGAGATGGGTCTGAGGCTGGGGTATGGCGGGAACAATGATGTGCTTTTGGCAGGCCCAGAAGATTTTCCTTTCTGGCACTTTGGGCGGATGCCTTCCCGCTCCCCCACCTCCTGCAGGGAACTTCCTCAGGCCAAGGACCAGCAAAATCTGGAAGAATCTGCCTGGAAGCTGATTTCCCTGGTTTCTGTCCCAGAGGTCAGCTCTCTATCCCCACTCTGATCCCAATACAACAAAACAGGATGGATGAATTCCTCTGATGTTCTAGGCGCAGACAAGTGTTTTCCACGGTGTGAACCTCTCTCTCCTACAGACTTGATCTCACAACCTTCCCCCTTTCAAAGACAAGTGGTTTATGAAGCTACTTCATACTAATATGTGAACAACTGCCTGCTGACTTTAGCCTGCCCTGTGTATTTGACCATGAACTCCTGGAGCACAGGGACTGTTTTATTCCTCCTCATGGTTGCAGTGCCAAGTACAAGGCTTGGTGTTGAGTGGATAATCATAAAGAAGACAGCAATAGCAAAAATAAATCATAACAGGTAACAACGACTGGATGTTTTCTAAATGCCACAGAATCAGCTAAGGGCTTTATATATGTTACCTTATCTCATCTTCACCTTGTGTGGTAGGTACTGTACTTATTCCCATTTTACAGAGGAGGAAACTGAGGCTCAGGGAGCTGAAATAACTTATCCAGGAATCTAAAGCGGTGGAGGTAGTGTTCAAATCAAGGCAACCTGACTCCCTCTTAATGGAGTAAGCTAGGTAATTCGGACCAAGGTTAATTAGGCTCGATCCGAACTTCTTCCATAAGATAACACTCAATACCTCCTCTTCCCAAATGTCTCTAATGATGAATTTTAGGTTTCTAGGAGTGTGGGTGTTTTTTGTTTTTTTTCAGTAAGTCCCCAAATCCCGATCAGAGTGACTCGGGAGAGGACCAGAAGGCGTCAATGGATGTGGTTTTCCTCCTGCCTTCTTTCTCGCTCCCACCTGCCTGGTGAAAATATAGGCGTCTCTGGGACGCCCAGCTTCAGGGCGGGCATGGAAAGGGCTCAGGGAAGCCAAGCCTTTGCTGGAGGGCAGGGAGCTTCACTTTGGGTTCTCCTGAAGCCTCTATTTTGCAGAGGCCCCCTGTCTGCCCTCCTCATGGCTCAGGGCCTCTCAGTAAGGGGGCTCACTCTGCACAGGGTTGGTCTCTCCCATCAGACAACGCTCCACAAGACCAGGATCTGTAGTTCACCAGCGGGTCCCAAGGCAGGCAGGCACACAGGGCCTGGTGCTATTTGCTCCAGGAGCTGGCCCTGGAGCCCAGTGACCCCCAGTTCCAGCTCTATCAGCAGCCTCAAAGCTGGGAGGAAGATTGTAACCAGGTTGGCCTTTGCCTAGACTTCTCGTTGAAAGGGAAGCCCACAGAGAAGGGACGCAGCCGCATGACGCAGGTACCTGCAGAGGCTGCCACCAGCTGCTAGCCACAGCCTCCACGCTCATCTCTGTCACCTGGGTCCCCCCCTCCTCCAGGAAGCCCTCCCTGGTGCGCCCCACCTATATGCCCTGTTATACCGCTGGCTTGGGTTCCAGGAAGCTCGGGGCGGTCACAGCTCTGGGGAGAAGATGGGAGAGCAAGACTCAGGCTTCTTTAGGATTCAGCACTGGGCTTTCGGTTCCAGATCATGGTTTCTGTCCTCTCCTCCCCTCTTCTCACGAAGAGGCTCCCTCAGTCATCCTTGCTTTTCTGTCTTTTTCTCCCTTCTTTTCTCTTCTTGCCGCATTCCCCTCTTCCGTCCATCTCCCTCTCATTTCCTTCCTTCACTCCAGCACTGTTTCATGGAAGACTTGAAGCCACTTTTGCCTTCAGCCCACCTCCAGACTGCTGGGCGTTCAGACCGGCCCGAGGTCTGCTCACTGGGCTGCGTAGCGCAGTGCCAGCCTTGGGCACTGTGGGCCTTCCTCTGGGCTGTCAGGGCGGTGCGGCCTCATGATGACACCCAACACCCCACCCTCGCCACCCACCCTGCTGGGCCAGCGCTGGAAGCAAGACACCGCCACCCCCTCCACCTTCCTTGCTGCAAGTGCAGGAAGGAGTCTGCGGGCCAAGGAAAGCGCCCTGGAGTAGGCTTCTCAAGACTACATTCCCTGAGTGCATGGCCCCAGAGGTATCTGCAGACACAACTTGAATCCAGCAGATGCTTGCTGAGCTACTGCATGAAAGCCACAGACTGAAGTCCTGGCTGGCTGCCTCATTTCAGAGACACCCCTTCACCTCTCTGAGCCTCAGGACCCTCAGTTAAAACGAGGAGGAGTTGCCCGACGCTGTCCACCCCGTCGAGGCAGCTGAGAGGGGCAGGGGTGACAGTGGCTCCAGACGGCAGGTTGTGACGGTGATGGCAGGAGAGGCCTGTGCGGGGGCCTCTTCTTCGGGGCTGGAAGGGGATCGAACGCTCTGGGCTGAGCGATCCTGAGCCACCCAGCATGGGAGAGCCTCAAGGCTCTGCAGGGGCCCCGCCTTCCTCCCCTGCAGAACCCTAGCAGGGTCTGCCCACCACACCCCTACCATTCTTCAGCACCGAGCCTTCCTTTGCCCTGGCCAGCCAGCACAGGAAGGCCAATGCCACCAGGCGGGTCCTTATGAACTTGGCTTTCAAGGGGAGCTGGTCTAAGCAGAGATTGAGCCAACAGGCAAGAGACTCCTAGCAGGTTCCGGGGTGGGCAGGCTGCCTCGTGCCTCCGCCCGGGACTCAGACCCACTCAGCTCTGCTGTTTGCCAGCTGTGTGGCCTTGGACCAGTCGCTTGACCTCTCTGAGCTGCACCTGCCTCATTTCCTGTGTGGCAATATCCTTGCCTTGGCAGCCCTGTCATGAGAGTCCACAGGAGAGAAAGGGCAAACCTGGCAGGGAGAGGCGCTGGGTGATGGTGGGCATCTGCCTGGCTAGGGGGGGCCCATCCATGTGCTGCTAGCTAGGTAATTCGGACCAAGGTTAATTAGGCTCGATCCGAACTTCTTCCATAAGATAACACTCAATACCTCCTCTTCCCAAATGTCTCTAATGATGAATTTTAGGTTTCTAGGAGTGTGGGTGTTTTTTGTTTTTTTTCAGTAAGTCCCCAAATCCCGATCAGAGTGACTCGGGAGAGGACCAGAAGGCGTCAATGGATGTGGTTTTCCTCCCTGCCTTCTTTCTCGCTCCCACCTGCCTGGTGAAAATATAGGCGTCTCTGGGACGCCCAGCTTCAGGGCGGGCATGGAAAGGGCTCAGGGAAGCCAAGCCTTTGCTGGAGGGCAGGGAGCTTCACTTTGGGTTCTCCTGAAGCCTCTATTTTGCAGAGGCCCCCTGTCTGCCCTCCTCATGGCTCAGGGCCTCTCAGTAAGGGGGCTCACTCTGCACAGGGTTGGTCTCTCCCATCAGACAACGCTCCACAAGACCAGGATCTGTAGTTCACCAGCGGGTCCCAAGGCAGGCAGGCACACAGGGCCTGGTGCTATTTGCTCCAGGAGCTGGCCCTGGAGCCCAGTGACCCCCAGTTCCAGCTCTATCAGCAGCCTCAAAGCTGGGAGGAAGATTGTAACCAGGTTGGCCTTTGCCTAGACTTCTCGTTGAAAGGGAAGCCCACAGAGAAGGGACGCAGCCGCATGACGCAGGTACCTGCAGAGGCTGCCACCAGCTGCTAGCCACAGCCTCCACGCTCATCTCTGTCACCTGGGTCCCCCCCTCCTCCAGGAAGCCCTCCCTGGTGCGCCCCACCTATATGCCCTGTTATACCGCTGGCTTGGGTTCCAGGAAGCTCGGGGCGGTCACAGCTCTGGGGAGAAGATGGGAGAGCAAGACTCAGGCTTCTTTAGGATTCAGCACTGGGCTTTCGGTTCCAGATCATGGTTTCTGTCCTCTCCTCCCCTCTTCTCACGAAGAGGCTCCCTCAGTCATCCTTGCTTTTCTGTCTTTTTCTCCCTTCTTTTCTCTTCTTGCCGCATTCCCCTCTTCCGTCCATCTCCCTCTCATTTCCTTCCTTCACTCCAGCACTGTTTCATGGAAGACTTGAAGCCACTTTTGCCTTCAGCCCACCTCCAGACTGCTGGGCGTTCAGACCGGCCCGAGGTCTGCTCACTGGGCTGCGTAGCGCAGTGCCAGCCTTGGGCACTGTGGGCCTTCCTCTGGGCTGTCAGGGCGGTGCGGCCTCATGATGACACCCAACAACCCCACCCTCGCCACCCACCCTGCTGGGCCAGCGCTGGAAGCAAGACACCGCCACCCCCTCCACCTTCCTTGCTGCAAGTGCAGGAAGGAGTCTGCGGGCCAAGGAAAGCGCCCTGGAGTAGGCTTCTCAAGACTACATTCCCTGAGTGCATGGCCCCAGAGGTATCTGCAGACACAACTTGAATCCAGCAGATGCTTGCTGAGCTACTGCATGAAAGCCACAGACTGAAGTCCTGGCTGGCTGCCTCATTTCAGAGACACCCCTTCACCTCTCTGAGCCTCAGGACCCTCAGTTAAAACGAGGAGGAGTTGCCCGACGCTGTCCACCCCGTCGAGGCAGCTGAGAGGGGCAGGGGTGACAGTGGCTCCAGACGGCAGGTTGTGACGGTGATGGCAGGAGAGGCCTGTGCGGCGGCCTCTTCTTCGGGGCTGGAAGGGGATCGAACGCTCTGGGCTGAGCGATCCTGAGCCACCCAGCATGGGAGAGCCTCAAGGCTCTGCAGGGGCCCCGCCTTCCTCCCCTGCAGAACCCTAGCAGGGTCTGCCCACCACACCCCTACCATTCTTGAGCACCGAGCCTTCCTTTGCCCTGGCCAGCCAGCACAGGAAGGCCAATGCCACCAGGCGGGTCCTTATGAACTTGGCTTTCAAGGGGAGCTGGTCTAAGCAGAGATTGAGCCAACAGGCAAGAGACTCCTAGCAGGTTCCGGGGTGGGCAGGCTGCCTCGTGCCTCCGCCCGGGACTCAGACCCACTCAGCTCTGCTGTTTGCCAGCTGTGTGGCCTTGGACCAGTCGCTTGACCTCTCTGAGCTGCACCTGCCTCATTTCCTGTGTGGCAATATCTTTGCCTTGGCAGCCCTGTCATGAGAGTCCACAGGAGAGAAAGGGCAAACCTGGCAGGGAGAGGCGCTGGGTGATGGTGGGCATCTGCCTGGCTAGGGGGGGCCCATCCACGTGCTGCTCCCCCAACACCCTGCCCCCCGCCCCCCTCCTCCCTGCCTCTCTTCCTGCCCAGGCTCGGCCAGATGGTGGGAGCAGGGAAATGCCGCTGAGCTGCACGCTCCTGGTCTATTTTGAGAAGCCTCCTGTTTCCTCTGCTGCCTGGGGCCATGTGGTGGCTGCAGGTCTCTGCTCACGGGAGGGACTCCGAGCTGGACCTTGTCCTTCCCTGGCTCCTCACCCCCAGCCCTTTCCTTCCACATGGCCTGAGCCCCCACATCCTGACTCCCAGCTCAGGCACCACAGCCTCGGCCAGGAGGGGCAAAGGTCAGGTGCCCAAAGGGGGCTTTGGGGTGGTCACTTGTTGGCAATATGGAGAAAGTGGGGAGCTGGGGTTGGACCCCCGTTGTCAGGGCTCAGCCCCTGCCTGCCCGGGCCCCTGCTTCTGCAAGCCTGGCCCCTCGTGGCCGTCAGCATCTCAGGCCCCACGCAGCAGTCATCACTGCTGGGGTTGAGCGCTGGGTGGAGTCATCTGTAGTCCCATACACGGCTTCCTCCAGAGTGACCTCAGGGGCCGCAGAGAAACACAGCCAGCCAGAACGCTGGCCCGCCGGGAAGCCGCACAGTCCCCTGGCTTGCTGCCTGGCTGGTCTTAATTGCCCCAGTCACCCCTCAAGAAACCTGGGAGCCTCCCTTGCCTCCTCGCCTGCCCCTCCTCCTCCCTGCACAGAGCTCTGACCTTGGTGTGCCACATCCCTCATTTACTAGATCCGTGACCTTTCGTCTTTCTGTGCCTCAATTTATTCATCTGTGAAATGGAGCTAAGGAGATCCCCCTATTCACGGGCCTGCAGGGAAGAGATATTGAGTTAATGCTGGTGAAGTACTTAGGACAGGGCTGGAGAGTTAGTAATTATAGCTCCTATTCAGTTCAGTTCAGTTCAGTTGCTCAGTCATATCCAACTGACTGCGACCCCACGGACTGAGCACACCAAGCTTCCCTGTTCATCACCAGCTCCCGGAGCTTACCCAAACTCAACGTCCGTCACATTGGTGATGCCATCCAACCATCTCGTCTTATTGTCCTCAATAAAGTGTAGCTCCTATTACCTGACTGGCCCACAAAGTCTGCCCACTCCAGCTCTTCTACATCACTTCCGTCTCCTCTCCTGCTGTGCTGGTCCAACCTCTCCTGGGGCACTGCCAGACCTTCTTGATGGCTTTGCTGCCTCTGTTCTCCATTCCGCTAGAGCCAAGGGCATCTTTCTAAATAAAAAGTCTGATTAGCATTGTAGAGTTTTGGAATTAGATTTATTCATTCACCACTGCCCCCCAAATATTTGAGGTCTGACTCTGTGCTACAGCAGCAACCTAAACGAAGTAGGAAGCTTATGTTCTAGCGAGTGCAAATCCCAGCCCTACAACTGGGTGGTGTTGGGCAAGTTTTTAAATGCTTGGAGCCTTCATTCTGTCATCTGCAAAATGGGATCCTAGAGAACCTGCCCCATGGGTTTGCTGCATCAGCAGAGTACGCAGCTCTTCTATCACAGTATGTGAAATATTTTCCAGGTGGAAACCCTGGGATGAGGATGGTAAGGATGGTGTCATTCCATTCCTCATAACTTTCCAACATCATGCTGGACTCAGGCTCTCTGTGACCTGGTCCCAGTGATGCCTTCCCCACCCCCACCAACCCGGTCTTTAACTTGGTCCTGAGGATACTTTCTCTCCATCACTGCTTCCCAAACAACTCAGCCCTTTCACATGTCTTGCTTTTGCCTGAGCCCTTCTCCTTTCTAGGAATTTCTCCCTCCCTCCCCTATTTTTCCTAACCTCTCCCTCCTCTTTTCAGGGCTGTCCCAGTTACCTGCCACTGCTAGGCAGAGTCTTCCCAGCCTCTTAGGACAAATCTCTCCTGGATCTGGGCTCTGCCTGCCAGGTGTTCATGCCTCCACTCTGTCCCTCCCCGTGGTGATCATTATCACGTGGCCACAGGTCTATCCCCTCAGCCCCTGGGCAGGAAAGCATCACGTTTACCTTGTGCCCTCAGAGCCTAGCACTGGCGTGGCATGTTGGCAATCATTAACTTGTGGCATATGACTCATCACTGACTTTTGATGAGTGCATTCCTGGCTGCCAAGACACCTCTGATGATCAACCTCAGTTTACCTAAGTGGAAGGTGGGTCAGTGTTAGAGATTCACATCCTACTGCCAGGGAAAGACCTTGACAAATGCCATCCCCACTGCCAGCTGCAACAGAGAAGACCCGAGCGTCTACGCGCTGGTGTAATGGGATATGTTAGCCAGTGTAGACCACACACTCTCTGAGGCCCACATGCTGGAAGTATGCTCCTTTCACATATAAGGTTGAGAGGCATGATCCGGTCCATATGTGGCTTCCTCCACACAGTGATCAGGGGACCCAAGCTCCCTCCATTTTGAGGCTCTACCATTATTTAGGTCCTTGTTGTCATCTGCACCCAATGGGCAGAAAGAGAAAGTTAGAATGTGAGGAGGTCCAGCTACACTTAAAAGGACTGATACAGGCCGCCTCTCCTCCTGTCTGTTGCCTAAAGGCCCACCACATGGCCACCCCTGCGTGAGGAAGTGGGACCTGGGGCCTGGTGTGGCCCAGAAGGAGGGGAGGACGTGGTTCGGGTGAGCACTGACCGTCTCTGCCAAGGCAACCACCGGTATGATGCTAGGTCCTGCGTGTGTGCGTGGAGACCAACAGGCAGACCCCCAACCAAGGAGGGAGATGGGCTCCCGGCCACCCCCATGTGCTGGCATAGACACAGTCCAGACCACGCTGGACTGGAATGACTGGAGCCGTTCACGGATCCCCGCCCTGTCGGGCTGCCCATCGGTCAGGGCAGGTGTAGGGAGAGCTCATGGAGGGTGGGAGCTTGCCTCTAGGCCCAGCACCCTTCCTGGGGGCCTCCGGGCACTCTCAGCATTCCAGGACCAAATTTTACAGCTGCGGGAGCCCAGACACCAGGAGGCTGTCCCTCTCCTTCCTTCGTGGAATGGGCAGGGCTGGGTCATGGGTAATGTCTCAGACTCTCAGATGGTCACAGCTGCTTAGAGGACAAATCTCCGCGCCACCCCCTGTACCAGCCAGGGAGCCGAGACCAGGCCTGCTTCCACGGCCAAGCACGCGCAGCTGCAGTTTGAAAGGCCCTTTGGAAGCTCAGCCTCCCTTTCCCCCAACACTTCCAGCCACCGGAAGCAGAACCAGTGCCCTGGCCAACCCTGCCGGGGTGAGCAGCACGGCTGGGCCAGGACACCTGGCATCCCAGCTGGCTCTGCGACTCCCTGCCCCGCCGCCTGCTCATTCCAACATCTGCCCCCTCTCAGTGGTCCCATGCCAAGGTCAAGGATTTCAGGAAACCTGAGAAGAGAGGATTCCTATTGACCGTAGATGGTCCAGTGGTTCTCAGCAGGGATGTTCAGAACTCAGTGGGTACATTTTGGGTGACTCCAGGGACAGGCGACCCATTGGCCAAGGATGCTGTGGATTCTGGGCTGGGCAGAAACTCTCCTGCCTCCTACGTTCCTGTAGGGCAGCGCTTCCACACCTGAACACACAGGGCCTGAAAATACAGATCCCTGAGCTCCGGCCCAGCTTCCTGTTTCACTGGGTCTGCAGTGAGTATGTGTTTCTAACAACTCCCAGTGATGCTGATTCTGATGGTCTGGGAACCACACTTCAAAAACCGCTGTTGTGGGGGAAAACCTGTTTTTAAGTATCTGAACCTGGAATATCATTCTGTTTGACATCTAAATACAAAGTATTTTTTGCCTTTTTACATTGGGTTCATTTTTCGAGATCGCAATTACATTAATCTCTTTTGTACTGTTTACCAGGCATTTTTCACCAGCTCAGAAAATAGAGACCTCCCTGGCAATGCCCCAGGAGGTGTCTGAGTGGCTGATTTACGGCTCCGTGGTGGCCTGGATTTGTAGCTGGGTCACTTGCAGTCATCTCTCAAATGTGTGACTGGTGTAGTCATACCATTACTGAAATAGTCTTGAAATGTCTGATTTTCCTATAAAATATTTTTCTTTTGTTTCTCCTTTGTATTAGCATTAGAGCAGAGTGTGAGTGTGTGTGTGTGTATTCGTACTTTAGTTTAGTGAATGGGTAGTTTTTTGTTCCCAAGAATTTCATCTTGGGAGGTAAAGGGGATGTTACTAAAGATTTACTATAAAAGGGGGCCACTGCGTCTGTCAGACGTTAGACCACTGCTTTAGTCCCACTCCCACCCTGGACAGAATAAAATACACCCCAGACAGGGAGAGTGATGTGGGCACAGTGGCGCTGGGAGCCTCTGCCCCTGCTGTGATCGCCAGCTTCATACATTTTCGAGGCAGAGGAGAATGAACCCCGCCTAGAACCTGCAGGGCAGGGTGCCAGGTGTTATGGGGAAGGGGAGTGGGCGTCCTTAGTCCCATTGCTCAGTGAAGACTCACGCTCTGGAAGGTTAGGTGACCGACCATGGCTGTTGTGCATTGGGATTCCAACCTGAGACTCTGGCTCCATGGCAGCTAAGAAGGCTCTCTGCCTCTGTGTTGGAGGATGACATCTTCCTGTCATGCGTGTGATTCTCTCCCCACATGGAGGAGGTGCATGGGTGATGCTGTCAACAGAACCGATTTAGTGCCTGTCCTCAGGGAGCTTACCTGCTTTCTGGTGGGAAGACAGCGTGAATAGCTCGTTGCCATGTAGATGTTTTGAGGGTGGAGAGGGCAAAGGAGAGTGTGTCCTGGGAAACATGGCCTGACCTGGGAGAGACTGGGAGGGGATGGAGGGGGCTAGTAGGAGCCGGTACGTGAGGGGGCAGGAAGGAGAGAGTTCCGTTCCCCAGGAGACGTGGAAGGTGAGCTGCATTTAAGAGGAAGGAGGCCAGGGCATTCGGAGCCCAGAGAGCAAGGGAGAGAATTAAGCGGGGGAGGCGGCTGGGCCAGCCCTCACAGGAACAGGATGGCCTGGGCTGAGGTTGGTCTTGATTCTAAAAACAGTGAGCAGTCACGTGCTAGGGATGAATCGTGTCTCTCCCACCCCTCGAAGGATGCTGAAGCCCTAACCCCCAGTACCTGTGAAGGTGAGTTTTTACATTTCTTTCTTTCTTTCTTTGGCTGCGTTGGGTCTTGGTGGTGGCACACGAGTTTGCTGCAACACGTGGGCTCCGGAGCATGCGTGCCCAGCAGCAAGGGCACAGGCTTAGTTGCTTCATGGCGTGTGGCATCTTAGTCTCCTGACCAGGGATCAAACCCGCATCCCCCTCCATCGCAAAGCAGATTTTTAACCACTGGACTACCAGGGAAGTCCCCTGTGAGTGTGATTTTATTGGAAATAGGCTCTTTGCAGACAATCAACTTAAGAGGAGGTCATGAGGGTGGGCCCTCATCCGATATGACTGACATCCTTTTAAAAAGGAGAGATTTGAACACAGAGAGAGGCAAGCAGGGGAAAGACCACGGAGAGACACAAGGAGAGCCGTGTGCAGCCACGCATGCCAGAGGCGCCTAGAAGCCCAGGCAGAGGCGTGGGACAGACTTTCCTTCACAGCTCTTAGAGGGGACCAGCCCTGCCTCGCCGAGTCCCAGCCTTACGGCCTCCAGAGTAGTGGGACGATAGAGCTCGGTCACGTAAGCTCACATAAGCTTGTGGTTCTTTGTTACAGCAGCCCCTGGCAACTGATCCAGCCTGGGTGGCTGTAGCAGAGGAATGACCGGCATGACCAGCGCTGGTGTTTTGAGATGGCCTTGCGTGATGTGGCATAGAGAGTGGACCTGCAGGGAGATCTGTCAGGAGGAGACTGTCACACGATGTTCTACTGAGAGCTGATGGTTGTTCAGTGTGACTGGGGCAGATGGGGCGCAAAGGTGGCAGTCGTGGCAGATGCTCAGAAGACAGAATTCACAGGGCACGTCAAGGATGAGTCTTGGGATGCTGCCTTCTGTGAAGGGGTGGACGGCAGTGGCTGTCCCTGGGGTGAGGGGTGACGAGAGTGAGGTTGGAGGGTAAAGATCGTGGTGTGTGTCTGGATCTGAGGTGCTTTTAAGGCATCCAGTGGCGCTGCCGGTTCTGGCCCCCGGAAAAGTTTGGACCAGAGATAAAGACTGGGCTCTCCTTCCAAGATGTTTCCAGAAGCCTCTGCCTCGGGGACTTAGCTAGAGCGGCTTTGATGGACCTCAGTGAGGGAGACACGTGTCTTCAACAGATGTTCTTGGCCTTGGCTGCACATTATACTCGTGTTGGGGAGATTTTAAAATCCCGTGCCTGGGCCACATCCTGGACCATTAAACTGGAATCTCTCGGGTGGGATGCAGGTGTCAGGGGGTTTTGTTTGTTTTTTTAGCTTAGCAGAGGGTGCTGTATTGCAGCTTCACTGTGGGTGGGTTGGAGTGAACCCCTGTTTCTGGGAACCCCTGGTACCAGTTTCTTTGGGGTCATGGGAGTTCCAGACAAGATTCTTTGAGTTTCTTTGCATCTTCTGTCAGGTGGGAGTGAGCGAGAGAGGCAGGGTCCATGTGGGGTTTCCTAACTGTGAGGAATGGGAAGGGGACCTGTGACTCCACCTGCTTTTCTACAAACTTTCAACCAAACCCCTTATTTCAGCCCGCCATTCCCACTTCCAGTCGTGATTGGCTCTTTTGCAACTTCATGAACTCTAGCCCGCCAGGCTCCTCTGCCCATGGGATTTATAAGAATAAGAATACCAGAATGGGTTGCTATTCCTTTTCCAGGGGATCTTCCTGACCCAGGGATCGAACCCACATCTCCTGCACTGGCAGGCAGGTTTTTTACCACTGGGCCACCTGTCAAGCCCTCCAGAGACCCTGGGGGCTGACAACTCCTGATCCTCCAGGGGATTCTGCAGCGCCAATCAGATTAAATGACTGCTTTTCCCCAAGTGTTGGTTTAGGATCCAGCCGTCTGGGATCCAAGTCAGCTTCAACCTGTCTGGCTGCCGATTAGCAGCAGCTTTTTTCATGCTGTTTTTCCCTCTCCTATTCGCCCTATCCTTGTAGTTTCATGGCTTTAAAACCATCCCTTGACTATTGTTTCAGTGTGGTTTGGGGGAGATTCAAAAGTAGATGGATGTGTTTAAGCTTCATCCAGCCAAAAAACCTGTGTGAACACCTTGAAATACAGATCACCTGTTGCCAATGGATCATCAGGAAGGCTCCTGGCTGTGTTTAATAGGAAACCCAAGGAAAAATGGCTAAAACAAATGTGTTGTTTATCCCACACAAGAGGCTGACTTTAGCAGCTGAAAACTTTGGTTCAGGGGCTCAGCAGTGCCAGTGGCTGCTGTTCTTGGCCTTGCTTTGTGGAGAGAATGTTTCCCCTTCTCCAGCACCTGGAGATGGGGGTGGGGATGGGGGAAACTGGCAGAGGAGATGGGATGTGCTGGGTCAGCCATCCAACCGCGTCTCTACTCGCTCACTAGATCACCAGCAGCTTTGCATGGTGGTTAAAAGCATGGCATTTGGAGTTAGGCAAACCTTGAATTAAATCCAGTTCTGCAGTTTCTTAACCGTTTGAACCTCAAATTCCCACATGTGCAAAAGGGGTGATGGTAGGCCTCACTAAACAGGGGGTCATGATGGTTGAGTGAAATGAAGTATGTGAACAGTTTAGCTAGGAACTGTCACAAAGCAGAGACTATGCAAATGCACGTATGGATGTGAGAGCTGGACCATAAAGAAGGCTGAGCGCCGAAGAACTGATGCTTTTGAACTGTGGTGTTGGAGAAGACTCTTGAGAGTCCCTTGGACAGCAAGGAGACCCAACCAGTCCATCCTAAAGGAGATCAGTCCTGAATATTCATTGAAAGGACCGATGCTAAAGCTGAAGCTCCAATACTTTGGCCAGCTGATGTGAAGAACTGATTCGGAAAAGACCCTGATGCTGGGAAAGATTGAGGGCAAGAGGGGAAGGGGACGACAGAGGATGAGATGGTTGGATGGCATCACTGACTCAATGGACATGGGTTTGAGTAAGCTCTGGGAGTTGGTGATGGACAGGGAGGCCCGGTGTGCTGAGGTGCATGGGGTCACACAGAGTCAGACACGACTGAGTGCCTGAGTGGAACTGTGTCCTCCTCGCCCTGGTGTGTGAATGTGGGCCTATTTGAGCTGGCTTGCCACAGCCATTTAGTCTTCTATTCGGCCCCGTGAAGGAAGTGCAGCCGGCTCTCCATACGCTCGGATCCAGAGTCCACAGCCACAGGGCCATTTATATAAGTGACTTGAGCATCCCGGGATTTGATATCTACAGGGATGGAGGTGGGGGGTGGGGCAGCCCTGGACCCAGTGTCCTGTGGAAATCAGGGGATGACTGTACTATTAGCCCATTTCACAGGTGAAGAGCCTGAGACACGGAGAGTTTAAGAAAATCGAATCTGGACCCAGACTCAGGTAAACGTGATCCTGGAGCTTGTCCTTATAACCCTTAACTAAGCTGCCTCCTCAAAAAACAGCCGCCATTATTTTTGCTATTCAAACATAGGCTAATCGCCTGTTTCCGGCCAAGGCCTGTCCTGGCCACAGGGGCCCCAGAGATCCGTGTATGAGACACATGCCTCCCGTCATGGAGCTCCCAGTCTTGCTGGGGAGACAGAAACAAACATAATGCTGAGCCACGTGGAAACAGGGAACCATTTTCCCAGAAGAAAGACTGGCAAATAATACTCATTATTTGATCTGAAAAATGAAATCACGAGCAAGGATTATTCTTGCATCCAGGGGCAAAGACACCCAGACACCCAAGCTGTGCAGCTTTGGCTGGTGACCTGTTTTTAAGCTTCCCCGTGGGTTTTTAACTGCTGTTTCTGTTCAGTCTTATGCTACCAACAGCAATAGAGATCCACTTTTTTTTAATGGAGAACTATCAAAATTATTAAAATTGGGAAATGTCGTAAGATTCTGGGGTGAACCTGTATAGAAAAGAATGGAAGTGGATGTCTCGTCTGCAATGACTTGCTGGTGGCAGAGTCTAGCCTCAGTTTGTCCATCTGTCCAATGGGAATCATTCATAGATTCTTGTATTCATTCAAGAAAATAGGAGATCCTGTTCACCTGCTTCCAGAGCCAAATTATACATCTGAACAGTAAGAGGACAGGCAGGAGGAATCATAGAGATGGAGGCTCAGTCTCTGCCTTGGAATCATGGCTGGAGCGGGATGGAGGGGGTGGACGTGCAGAAATATGTGTATGTGCTTAAGGAGGCTAGTGAGCCCTACTTCCCCACAGGCTCCCTCCCCTACCCCCTGGGTAAAAGGGCCTAGGAGGAACCCAGTCCCTTTCTCCTCAGCATCTCCTACACCCCGGTAGGTGTAGGACAGTCTTTGCAGGGCCGGAATGGCTGTTCCCAGTATTAATTGCTCAGGAAGGGGGCCTTGATGGCAGCTGATCAGGGTAAAGGAAATGGGTTTACAATTATTGTCTTTTTTATTTTTTTAATCTGCAGGCGCAGGAGGTAGGGAAAGGGTTTGTCTCTGTTTCTTGGTCCCTGTTCCTGGGCAAGGTGATAGAGACTCTCCTCTCTCCTGTGTCCAGGGGCCCCAGACCACCGGGAGCAGGGGGGCATTCTGGTGGAAGCGGGGCAGGCTAGGGGACGGAGCTTCTCCATACTGCTCTTGGCTTTGTTTGAACCTGGCCTTGAAGACTCATCCCTTCAGAGTCTTCCCAGACCACCCCCCACCCTTTGTCCCCCCATCCTCCACCCCTGGGCCAGCTTGCACCCAAGTGGAGCACACAGGACCCCCAGGAATGACTCATTTATAGGAAGAAGGTGCACAGATGGTTTTCAAGCAAAGTTTATGATGCAAGGGTCTCCCTGGCTTCAGTTTATAATTAGTCCTGACATAGGAAAACCAAAAGTCCTCCCCGGGGCCAGCCCATGGTTTTACCACTCACTTCCCAAGAGACTGGATGTTGGGAACTGCCAGTGACTTCAGAGACTGTAGTCAAGTGGTCACTCCCTAAGGGCCACCCCCTGCTCGTACTCAGGTGGGAGGGGCTCTCCTAGACCTAACTGGCATCTGGCAAAGGGCTGTCTGGGAATCTACCTTCCATGGGTCCGAATGCTGTGTGTGGGACATCAGGCAAACTATTCAACTGCTCTGAGCATCAGAATCCTCCCTGGTAAAAGGGATAGTCACCTTACCTGGAGTGACTTTTGTCGTGGAGACTAAGTGAGATAATATGGAAAAGGCCCCATTTAGGCTTCTGGTGGAGAAGCGACTCCATAAAAAGGGCGTGGCTGCTATGGCCTTGCTGGGGGCTGGAGGGATCAGATGGGGGCATTGTGATGGTGGCCCCTCTGGGATCAGGGGAGGAGAAGATGTGACCCCATACAGGCGTCAGGAGGCCACGGCTGCGTCAATGATGTATAAGCTGGATGGGTGTACGTGGATAAGACCTTATAGCTGACGTGAATTATTTCATAACAAATAGTTCAGTTCAGTTCAGTTCAGTAGTTCAGTCGTGTCCGACTCTTTGCGACCTCATGGACTGCAGCATGCCAGGCTTCCCTGCCCATCACCAACTCCCAGAGCTTGCGCAAACTCATGTCCATCTAGTCGGTGATACCATCCAACCATCTCATCCTCTGTCGTCCCCTTCTCCCGCCTTCAGTCTTTCCCAGCATCAGAGTCTTTTCAAATGAGTCAGCTCTTTGCATCAGGTGGCCAAAATATTGGAGTTTCAGCTTCAGCATCAGTCCTTCCAATGAATATTCAGGACTGATTTCCT
>SJYC01027303.1:0-12736 GCA_006408675.1 Madoqua kirkii | reverse complement strand
GGAGGCCTGGCGGCAATCAAATGAGAAAAGCCCTATGCTAATACTCCAAGCTCTCTGTGCTGTTTATGGTTGAGAGGTTGTCACACAAGCTAGTCTGTCAGCAGAGAGGTTTGACCTGAGACACCCTTGTCACACCCAGGGCAGGGAATTAGCAGTAATTATTGACAGGACAAATGAAAAAACCCTTCACCAATATAATTCTTAATCAATCCACCCATACTATACTAATGATCTTCTAACTTCTCAAAAGAGTCTGTATTTAGAAAGTTTTAAAGCATCCCATGCCTCTCACAGTTGGGAGGCTGTAAACAATCACATGCGGCTGGACGAACCTGATCAGGCAGGCCAGAGAACCTTCAGAGCTTGTAAGTTGAAACACTCTTGTCATGCCCAGGAATTTTTATTAACTGGAGCTGCAAGTTAACTCCTTCTCCGAGAGAAATGGTTATGGGGGAGAGCTCCCCGTAAAGTACTCTGGTTTTGGAGTAGATGCTCAGGAACAGGAGGTTTCCTGAGGCTTGATCACGCCTTTGTGTATGCCAAGCTTCCTTCCTCATGGCCTTTGCCATGGGCGGAGTTCCTCACACTGGCCCCCAGCACAGCTCACCTTAAAATAAGAAGATTTTCCTGGATTATCTGGGTGGTCCCAGTATGTGTACATGTGCTAAGTTGCTGAGTTATGTCCAACTCTTCGAGCCCCCATGAACTGTAGCCAATCAGGCTCCTCTGTTCATGAGATTCTCCAGGCAAGAATATTGGAGTGGATTGCCTTGCCCTACTCCAGGAGATCTTCCCAACCCAAGGGTCGAACCTGTATCTCTGTATTGGCAGGCAGATTCTTTACCACTGAGCCACTGGGGAAGCCCCTCTTAAAGAGGAAAGAAAGTGGCAAAGGAGGTCATAGTGAGGCAGTGTGGAGAGTGCTTAGCACATCACTGTGGGCTTTGAAAGTGGAGGAAGGGGCCACAAGACAAGGGAAGCAGGTGGCCTTTAAGCTGGAAAGGGCATGGTGATGAATTGTCCCCTAGAGCAGGGCCTCCAGCCTCAAGGATCCAATGCCTGGTGAACTGAGGTGGAGCCGACGTAGTGGTAACAGGGGGAAGTGCACGGTAAGGACAAGGGACTGGAATCAGCCTGAAATGGGTCCCCCTCCTCCAGTCTGTGGAAAAATTGTTTCCTACAAAACCAGCCCCTGGTGCCAAAAAAGGTTGAGGACTAGTGCCTGGGGGCCAGCAGAAAGGAAACGCAGCCCTTCCCACGTCCTGATTTTAGCCCAGTGAGGCCCGTGTCAGACTTCTGACCCCCAGAGCTGTAATACATTTGTGTTGTTTTAAGCCACGAAGTCGGTGGTGATTTGTTACAGCAGTGAAAGCCAATGAACACAATGGTTCTAGTGTCTCAAAATGCATGCTTTACTGTGCTCCCACAGTTCAGTTCAGCCCCTCAGTCGTGTCCGACTCTTTGCGACCCCATGGGCTGCAGCACTCCAGGCCTCCCTGTCCATCACCAACTCCTGGAGCTTGCTCAAACTCATGTCCATCCAGTCAGTGATGCCATCCAACCATCTCATCCTCTGTTGTCCCCTTCTCCTCCTGCCTTCAATCTTTCCCAACATCAGGGTCTTTTCCAATGAGTTGGCTCTTTGCATCAGGTGGCCAAAGTACTGGAGTTTCAGCTTAAGCATCAGTCCTTTCAATGAATGTTCAGGACTGATTTCCTTTAGAATTGGCTGCTTTGATCTCCTTGCAGTCCAAGGGACTCTCAAGAGTCTTCTCCAAAACCACAGTTCAAAAGCATCATTTCTTTGGTGCTCAGCTTTCTTTATAGTCCAACTCTCACATCCATACAGGACTACTGGAAAAACCATAGCTTTGACTAGATGGGCCTTTGTCGGCAAAGTAATGTCTCTGCTTTTGAATATGCTGTCTAGGTTGGTCATAGCTTTTCTTCCAAGGAGTGAGCATCTTTTAATTTCATGGCTGCAGCCACCATCTGCAGTGACTTTGGAGCCCAAGAAAGTAAAGTCTGTCTGGGCATTATCAACAATCATGATTATACGCTTTGTACTCATGGCTCTGTGGTGACATGGAATGATTCTACTAAATGGTTGCAAGGTGACCCCTGAAAACAATTGTTTCCTTCTATTTTTATAACTTGTGCTGAGTTCTGCTCTTTAGAAACCAGTCACTAAGTCCATTCCACATGCTCAGAGAGGAGATGACACAAGGACCTGGGTACCAGGAGGCAGGGGTGATCGGGAGGTATTATGGAAGCTGCCTGCCATAGACAGAAAGGATTAGTGACTTCTTTTTTCTAATACTTTACTTCTTCTTTTACCAATGATTTTGAAAGCCTCTTGAAGTTCTAGCACAGGTAAGGAACCATAAGATTTATCATCCAAGCCAAATGTCTTCTGAGATGATGAAATGAGGGATGCTATAAATAACTATAGGCTTCCCTGGTGGCTCAGATGGTAAAGCATCTGCCCCCCAGTGCACGAGACCCGGGTTTGATCCCTCGCTTGGGAAGATCCCCTAGAGAAGGAAATGGCAACCCACTCCAGTATTCTTGCCTGGAAAATCCCACAGACAGAGGGCCCTGGTAGTCTGTAGTCCATGGGGTCACAAAGAGTCGGCCACAACTGAGTGACTTCACTCACTCATAAACAACTACAAGGGGCAACAAGTATAAAACAGACACAAATGGTCACACCAGACCCAGATATGTGGTCAGGCCAGGGTCGTCTTTCTGGGTGTCTTTCTCAGCCACTAGCACAACACCAACATATAGCAAATACTTAATATACACCCATGTGGGGAACAGCAAAGTGATTTGTAGATACACAAAATTGTCAGGTGGTGCTAGTGGTAAGGAGTCTGCCTGCCAGTGCAGAAGATGCAAGAGACTCAGGTTCAATCCCTGGGCCGGGAAGATCCCCTGGGGTAGGAAGTGGAAGCCACTCCAGTATTCTTGCCTGGAAAATTTTATGGACAGAGGAGCCGGGTGGCCTATCTACTCCATGGGGCCACAAAGAGCTGGACACGACCAAGTGCCTGAGCATAAAGTTACCTGGCCTCTAGCTATTCGGTTCTCAGGCACTGTTCATCAACAGTCTAATTAGGACGCCAAGAAACCTTATCATATTTAACGCTACTTTGCAGTGAAAAACTAAATCTATGATGACACAGTGATTTCACCTTAGGAATCATGCCAACAGAAGGGTATGTTGAATTACATAGCCATTGGCTCTGGCGTTTGGTTTCATAAACACAAGGCCATGTGGTGTGTGGTGAAGAGCAGGCTGGGTTTCTGGCACCAGAGACTCCTGGGCGCAAATCCTAACTCTGCAGGAGGTAACCAGAGGCAGATAATCTGACACTTCTAAACCTTGGCCTGCTTGTTTACAAATGGCAGTTAATTGGATGTGACAATATTCATAAAGCACATAGTACATTTATTCAACACATCAACAAATATTTGGGCATTTGCTATGTGCCCGCTCAGAGTTCCTAGAAGCTAGAGTCCTAGAATAATCTTTTTTTTTTAAATTTCAGTTTTATGGAGATAAAATTGACAAACAGCATTGTATCAGTCTAAGGTAGACAACATAATGACTCGACTTGTATGTACTGTGAAACGGTGACCATGATGTTTAGTTAACATCCATCACCTTGTGAAGGTACAAAGAAAGAAAATATATAAAACATTTTCCCCGTGTGATGAGAACTTTCAGGGTTCCTTTCTTATTAACATTCAAATACACCATAAAACAGTGTTAACTATAGTCCTCATGCTATATATTACATATCTAGTGTTTACTTATAACTAGAAGTGTGTACCTTTTGACCACCTTCTTATAATTCCCCACCCTCAACCCACACTAGAATATTTTTGATAGATATATGTATTGCTACACAACCTGGGGTTTACAAAAGTGTTCTTGACATACTATAATTCTTCAGCTTATAGTAATTTACATTTTAACAGTTAATGATAGCAGCAACTGAAAATTTTAACCAATTTGAAACAAAACCAATAGCTCATGGATGAAGACAATTGGTCCTTATAACTTACAGGGATTTCATTTACATAAGTTTTTCCTCTGATATATATGTTCTTTCTCTGGAAAGACTTATAAATTTTGTACTTAGATAGCATGATAGAATAATAAATTCAAGTTTTCAGTAAATTAAAAATGCTGCCATAGCTAAAAAACAATTTTTGTAACCCTTTTATAAGTCTGTTTACTAGTTATTAGCTCCTCATTATACATGAAAAAAGAATTTTGTACAATTTTGCTTCTCATAGAGGCGTTAAATTTGAATTTCAGATACTATAAGTATGTCCCATACAAGTTAAATTTGAATTTCAGATAATTTTTTTACCCTAAGTATGTCCCATTCAAGATTTGGGACAAATTGTATTTGTTATTGCTGTTGTTCAGTTGGCAGTCGTCTTTTGTGACGCCATGGGCTATAGCCCGCCAGGCTCCTCTGTCCATGGCATTTTCTAGGCAAGAATCCTGGAGTGGGTTGCTATTTCTTTCTCCAGGGGATCTTCCCAACCCAGGGATCAAACCCATGTCTCCTGCTTGGCAAGCAGATAGATCCTTTACCACTGAGCTGCCTGGGAAGCCTCAGAACATACTATACTTAGGCTAAAAATTCTTCAATAAGTATTTATCTGAAATTAAATTTTAACTGGATAGCCTGCTTTTTAATCTTTAGTTTTAATTTTAGTGGGTTTCCCTGGTGGGTCAGATGGTAAAAAACTTGCCTGCCATGCAGGAGACCTGGGTTCAATCCTTGGGTCAGGAAGATTCCCTGGAGAAGGAAATAGCAATCCATTCCATATTCTTGCCTGGAGAATTCCGTGGACAGAGGAGCCTGGCAGGCTACAGTCCATGGAGTAGCAGAGTCGGACACAACTGAGTGACTAAATGCTTCACTTTTAATTTTAGTAAAAAATACACAATATAAATTAACCATTTTTACTATATTTTAAGTGTATAATTCAGAAATGTTAAGTCTATTCACAATGTTGTACAACCAAATTGCAAACTTTTTCATACTGCAAAACTGAAACTGTACACTTATTAAGCAATAAACTACCATTTCCTTTTCCTCCTTGCCTCTAGAAAATTCTAGTCTTTTTGTTTTTATGAATTTGACTGCACTAGATATCTCATAGGGGATTCCCAGGTGGCACAGGGTTAAAGAATCCACCTGCCAATGCAGGACACACAAGAGACGTGAGTTTGATCCCCAGGGTTAGGAAATCCTCTGGAGGAGGAAACAGCAACTCACTCCAGTATTCTTGCCTGGGAAATTCCATGGACAGAGTCTATAGTCTATAGGGTCTCAAAGAGTCAGACAGGACTGAGCACATCCTGAGTATTAACTCCAGATAATCAATTCAGTTCAGTTTAGTCGCTCAGTCGTGTCCGACTCTTTGCAATCCCATGAATCGCAGCACGCCAGGCCTCCTGTGGAGTTCACTCAGACTCATGTCCATCGAGTCCATGATGCCACTCAGCCATCTTATCCTTGGTTGTCCCCTTCTCCTCCTGCCCCCAATCACTCCCAGCATCAGAGTCTTTTCAAATGAGTCAACTCTTCGCATAACGTGGCCAAAGTACTGAAGTTTCAGCTTTAGCATCATTACTTCCAAAGAATCCCAGGGTTGATCTCCTTCAGAATGGACTGGCTGGATCTCCTTGCAGTCCAAGGGACTCTCAAGAGTCTTCTCCAACACCACAGTTCAAAAGCATCAATTCTTCAGCACTCTAAAAATAATTTAATAATGATTATTAAATCTTTTCTCTGATTTTGTAGATTATCTTTTCTCCTTATTAGTTGAGTCCTTTGACACAGAAAAGTTTTGAATTTTAATGAGTTCTAGATGATCTATTTTTACTTTTATTGTCTGTGCTTTTTGGTGCCATGAAGATTTTCCCCTATGCTTTCTTCTAAGAGTCTTGTACTTCAGCTCACATATTTATGTCCTTGATCCACTTTGAGTTAATTTTTTGTACATGGCACAAAGTTAAAGTCCAAATTAATTCTTTTGCATGTGAATATCCAGTTTTCTGTGTTAAAATGACTATTCTTTTCCCATTGAGTCTTGGCATCCTTGTTAAAGATTATTTAATTATATACAAAAAGCTGCATTTCTTGGCTCTATTCTATTCCATTGGTATACATACTTTTAGCATGAATTTTTTATTTTGCAGAAAATTTTCTATTCTGAAAAAATTCTACTTGAAAGTGACAGGCAGTCTATTAAATATGTAAATAGTTTTGTGTAGTGATATTTTAATATTAAATCTTCCAGTCCACAAGTGTGGATGTCTTTCCATTTATTTGTGTCTTCTATAATTGTTTCAGCAATGTTCTGCTGTTTTAAGTGTACAAGTCTTTCACCTCCTTAGTTAATTTTATTCCTAGGAATTTTATTCTTTTTGGTGCTACTGTATATAAAATCACTTTCTTAGTTTCCTATCCAAATTGTTCATTGTCAGTGGATAGAAATGGAACTGACTTTTGTGTGTTGACTTGGTATCCAGCAGTTTTTGTGTGTGTGTGTGTGTGGAATGTTTAGGATTTTCTACACATAAAATTAGGACCATCTGCAGAGATTGTTTTGCTTCTTCGTTACCAACTTGAATGCCTTTTATTTCCTTTTCTTGCCTAACAGCTCTGGCTAGGACTTCCAGTAGTATGTTGAGCACAACTAGCAAAAAGGGCCTTCCTTATCTTATTCCTGTTAGAGAAAATGTTTCTATCTTTGTACGATGTTAGCTGTGGATTTTTCATATACAGTCTTTATAATATTGAGGTAATTTCCTTCTATTCTTAGCTTGTTGAGTGTTTTTCAATGATGGAAAAAGTTGAATTTTGTTCAATGATTTTTTGCATCAGTTGAGGTGATCAAGTGTCTCCCCTTTTATTCTGTTAATGTGGTGTATTACATTGATTAATTTTATACATTGAACTATCTTTGCATTCCAGTAGTAAATCCCATTTAATCATGTGTAAAATCCCTGTAATGTGTTATTCAATATGATTTACCAGTATTTTGTTCAGTAGTTTTGCTTATTTAGCTTATATGCAGAGTACATCATGAGAAACGTTGGGCTGGATGAAACACAAGCTGGAATCAAGATAGCCCAGGGAAAAATCAATTATCTCAGATATGCAGATGATACCACCCTTATGGCAGAAAGCGAAGAACTAAAGAGCCTCTTGATGAAAGTGAAAGAGGAGAGTGAAAAAATTGGCTTAAAGCTCAACATTAAGAAAACTAAGATCAAGGTATCTGGTCCCATCACTTCATGGCAAACAGATGAGGAAACAGTGACAGACTTTATTCTTTTGGGCTCCAAAATCGCTGCAGATGGTGACTGCAAGCATGAAAAATTAAAAGACACTTACTCCTTAGAAGGACACTTATGACCAACCTAGACAGCATATTAAAAAGCAGAGACATTACTTTGCCAACAAAGGTCCATCTAGTCAAAGCTATGGTTTATCCAGTAGTCATGTATGGATGTGAGAGTTGGACTATTAAGAAAGCTGAGAGCCGAAGAATTGATGCTTTTGAACTATGGTGTTGGAGAAGACTCTGAAGAGTCCCTCGGAATGCAAGAAATCAGTCCTGAATATTCACTGGAAGGACTGATGTTGAAGCTGAAACTCTAATACTTTGGCTACCTGTTGCAAATAATTGACTCCTTGGAAAAGACCGTGATGCTGAGAAAGATTGAAGGTGGGAGGAAAAGGGGACGACAGAGGATGAGATGGTTGGATGGCATCACTGACTCAATGGACATGAGTTTGAGTAAACTCCTTGAGTTGGTGATGGACAGGGAGGTCTGGCATGCTGCAGTCCATGGGGTTACAAACAGTCAGACATGACTGAGCAACTAAACTGAACTGAACTGAATTTTGCATTCATACTCCTCAGGGATATTGGTCTTCTTCTTCTTCTTTTTCTTTTCTTGTAGTATCTTTGACTTTAGTATCAGGGTATTGCTGGCCTGAAAGAGTGAGTTTGGAAGCATTTCTCCCTCTTCAATTTTCTGAAAGAGTTGGAGGAGATTGATGTTACTTTTTCTTTAAATGTTTGGTAGAATTCACTAGTGAAACCATATGGTCCTGGGCTTTCTTTGTTGGAAGGTATTTGATTACTAGTTCAATCTTCATAATTAGTTATATGTTTACTCAGATTTTTTCTATGTCTTCATAATTCAGTCTGATAGATGTATTTTTAGGACTTTGTCCATTTCATTTAGACAATCAGCCTTGTTGAAGTACAATTGTTCATGGCATTTTTTATAATGCTTTTTATTTTAATAAACTTTGTTGAGAGGTGCCTTCTTTCATTTCTGATTTGAGTCTTTGCTCTTTTTCTATTAATTTAGCCAAAGTTTTGTCCATTTTGTTAATCTTCTGAAAGAATCAGCTATTGTTTTTTCTGATTTTCTTTACTGTTTCCCTATTTTCTGTTCCATTAATTTCTGCTGTAATCTTTATTATCTCCTTCCTCCTGTTAGCTTTGGATTTAGTTAGCTCTATTTTTTCTCCTAGTTCTGATTTTCAGTTTAATGTACACATTTATAGCTATAAATTTTCCTCTTAGCACGGCTTTGGGTGTCGTGAATTTTTATTTGTTAAACGCAGAAACACTACTTATGAAAGTTTTGTGACTTCTGACTTACGTCTTCTCTCACGCCTTCCCGCTTTCCCACTCTGGTGAAACCAGCTGCCACGCTGTGAGCTGCTCTCTAGAGGTCAAGAAAAAAGAAACCGCGATCTTAGGCCAACAGTTAATGAGGAAATGACTCCTGTCAACAACTACTTGAAAGAACTTAAACAGGGATCAACTCCCAGTTGAGTTTTAAGATGAATGCAGGCCTGGCCCACATCTTGGTTAAAGCCCTGTAAGAAATCAGAACCAAAGGACCCTGCTGAGCCGTGGTTGGATTCTTGACTCACAGATAGTCTGAGATAACAATTGTGTTGCTTTAAGCCATTATACTTTGGGATAATTTGTTATGTGGCAATACACAGAAGAACTGTACAAAAAAGATCTTCACGACCAAGATAATCACAATGGTGTGATCACTCACCTAGAGCCAGACATCCTGGAATGTGAAGTCAAGTGGGCTTTAGAAAGCATCTCTATGACCAAAGCTAGTGGAGGTGATGGAATTCCAGTGGAGCTATTTCAAATCCTGAAAGATGATGCTGTGAAAGTGCTGCATTCAATATGCCAGCAAATGTGGAATACTCAGCAGTGGCCACAGGACTGGAAAAGGTCAGTTTTCATTCCAATCCCAAAGAAAGGCAATGCCAAAGAATGCTCAAGCTACCACACAGTTGCACTCATCTCACACATTAGTAAAGTAATGCTCAAAATTCTCCAAGCCAGGTATTAACAATATGTGAACCGTGAACTTCCAGATGTTCAAGCTGGTTTTAGAAAAGGCAGAGGAACCAGAGCTCAAATTGTCAACATCTGCTGGATCATTGAAAAAGCAAGAGAGTTCCAGAAAAACATCTATTTGTGCTTTATTGACTATGCCAAAGCCTTTGACTGTGTAGATCACAATAAACTGTGGAAAATTCTGAAAGAGATGGGAATAACCAGAACACCTGACCTGCCTCTTGAGAAACCTGTATGCAGGTCAGGAAGCAACAGTTAGAACTGGACATGGAACAACAGACTGGTTCCAAATAGGAAAAGGAGTACATCAAGCCTGTATATTGTCACCTTGCTTATTTAACTTCTATGCAGAGTACATCATGAGAAACGCTGGACTGGAAGAAACACAAGCTGGAATCAAGATTGCCTGGAGAAATATCAATAACCTCAGATATGCAGATGACACCACCCTTATGGCAGAAAGTGAAGAGTAGCTAAAGAGCCTCTTGATGAAAGTGAAAGATGAGAGTGAAAAAGTTGGCTTAAAGCTCAACATTCAGAAAACAAAGATCATGGCATCCAGTCCCATCACTCCATGGGAAATAGATGGAGAAACAGTGGAAACAGTGTCAGACTTTAATTTGGGGGGCTCCAAAATCACTGCAGATGGTGATTACAGCCATGAAGTTAAAAGATGCTTGCTCCTTGGAAGGAAAGTTATGACCAACCTCGATAGCATATTCAAATGCAGAGACATTACTTTGCCAGCAAAGGTCCAACTAGTCAAGGCTATGGTTTTTCCTGTGGTCATGTATGGATGTGAGAGTTGGACTGTGAAGAAGGCTGAGTGCCGAAGAACTGATGCATTTGAACTGTGGTGTTGGAGAAGACTCTTGAGAGTCCCTTGGACTGAAAGGAGATCCAATCAGTCCATTCTGAAGGAGATCAGTCCTGGGTGTTCATTGGAAGGACTGAGGCTGAAGCTAAAACTCCAATACTTTGGCCACCTCATTCAAGGAGTTGACTCATTGGAAAAGACCCTCATGCTGGGAAGGATTGGGGGCAGGAGGAGAAGGGGACGACAGAGGATGAGATGGCTGGATGGCATCACCGACTTGATGGACGTGAGTTTGAGTGAACTCTGGGAGTTGGTGGACAGGGAGACCTGACGTGCTGCGATCATGGGGTCGCAAAGAGTCAGACACAACTGAGTGACTGAACTAAACTGAACTGAAGGGTAACTAACTGTGACTTAACGTTTTCTTTAGATCTACTAGTATACTAGTGGCTTTCCTTCTATACATGCTTTTCACCATCTTGAAAAATGTCCCTTGAGCGTATACCTGATGTGTGAGTTACTCAGGGACATGAATCAGAGAATCTGCCATAAAACTCAATTATGTAAATGACAGTATAGATGCAACAAAGAATGTCTTTTGATTAGGCATTTTATTGGTCATAAAGCAAGTATATTCATAAGACTTTTGTTGAAACTGCTGGAGAAGTTACTTCTGAGAGATTCAGCAAGTAGAAACTGAATCTTACAATATTTTGGTGTTTAAAATGTGCTCCTTTCAACTTAGTGAACATATAAATGCCTTATATAGTACCATTCTTAAGTTGTTGTACATATTGATTACACTAATTATGATGTACTAATCAATGGGAGGTTCCATGGTTATTCAAGAAGAGGTTCACCATGGAGATCAGATTTGTGGTTGACAAGGGGGAGGGCATTGGGGGAAGGATGGAATGGGAGATTGGGGTTAGCAGACATAAGCTTTTATATATAGAAGGGATAAACAACAAGGTCCTATTGTGTAGCACAGGGAACTGTACTCAATATCCTTTGATAAATCAAAATGGAAAAGAATATGGGATACATGTATATGTATGCCTGAGTCCCTTTGCTGTTCACCTGAAACTATCACAACATTGTTAATTGGCTATAACCCCAAACAAAATAAACAGTTAAAATACACATATTATAAAGTATCCAAAAATGAATGTACTTATATGTATAACTTTGTTATACAGAAGAAATTAATACAACATTGTAAATCAACTATGCTTCAATTAAAAAAAATAAGAAAAAAAGATGAGGTTCACAAACGTATCTACAGATACAGAGATTTGTTCACAGTAAAATGCTAGCTGAAAAAAGCAGATCGATTGCAGTTTTGCTATCATAAACACCACTGTGATGAACATCTTCGTAGCAGGAGACCAATGTCTCAGCTCAAAGACAGATTCAGAGGACGAATTGTTTCTTCCTCAGCCTTTTATTCTATTCTGGATGTTAATTTCATCCAAAAACACCCCCAGACACACCAATAAATAATGTTTAACAAAATATCTGAGCACCCAAGGGTTCCACCAGGTTGATACATGAAAAAATGAGCCATCAGGGTGATTATTTACTTATAATGAATTCCTGGAAGTAAAATTACAGGGTCCAATATACCACTTTTTAAGGGTTATGTCTCAGTTTAATCCTTTTCTGAGCATTCCCGGTGACCATGATAATAGATTTTATCCTCATCTCCAGTGTCTGCTAGTCTTCCTTGGTGGCTCAATGATAAAGAATCTGCCTGCCATTCAGGAGACCTCGGTTTGATCCCTGGTTCAGGAAGATCCCTTGGAGAAGGAAATGGCAACCCACTCCAGTATTCTTGCCTGGAGAATCCAATGTACAGAGGAGCCTGCTGGGCAACAGTCCAGTGGAATTGCCAAAGAGTCCATTGTACTGAGCGACTAACACTTTCTCGTTTTTCAGGGTCTGCCTGAACCTCTGCAAATCACTAATGTAGACTCCGTAGGAGGGTCTTAGGAAACCTCTTGTCTCCAGGCTCCCTACCCTCCTCCCTAATGGAGAGGTTGACTGACTGAGCCTCCATCATTCCTGCTCCTCTGCTAAGTCCACTGCTGGACAGTACCTTTTTTTTCCCCTAACATTATATTGATGACGGGTTCTGCATAGAATATAGGTTTACCAGAGAGAGATTCTTTGGTTAAAATCCACACAATTTTCCCTGAGTGTGTGTTAAACAGAACACAACTGTTTATATTCAGAGGGAAACTAACCTGACTTTATCTGTAACTTAATTACCATGAAGTCCCATGTGTGGTTGCAGAGCTGCATAAATTAATAATGCTGTAATTGCAGAGTTCACCTACCGGGGTCCTTGCTGCGCCTTTCTCCCAGGAACCTGGTGAGCAAACAGGCTTTGCATTAACAGACATTCTCTGAGTGGACTTTCTCTTTTCTCCCTAAGGCATTTCCCACCTCCTCCCTGCTCCCAATCCACTC
>SJYC01027302.1:0-11901 GCA_006408675.1 Madoqua kirkii | reverse complement strand
CTTTTATTTTATTGTTCCTTTTACTCTCCTTGGAAGCCATCGCTGGCATTCTTATAGCTACTGTTTCTCCTCCGGGTGCCTGTTGAAATACCCCACTAATATTTCTCCATTATAATGTGAGCCGTCAATAGCACAATGTCTTGTTGGCCTGCCTTTACAGGATGCAGTACACAGCCATTCCATTACTCTGGCGTCCATCAGGATCGTAAGCCACAAATCTTTCTCAGTGCAGCTCCAGACGGGGCCGCCTTTGGGCTGGAAGGCAGGGAGCGGCAGAAATGTTTCCCCAGTGTGGCGAGAAATCACACCGGGGTCCTCGGCTTTCTTCCGCGTGGGCTCTTTGGAAATGAGTCACTGCCTCGATTTTAACGAGAGGCGGTGATTGGTAGGAAGGGAAATTTTCTTTGGCGAAATGATTTAGTCGGAGAGATTGCCCGAGCCCATTAGGGAAAGGATTCCAATATGTGCTTAATTTTCTTCGGAGGATTTACTAATGATTGGTGGGAGGCCCGGCTCTTATTTATTACTTACTTTTCTTGATAATGAAAAAGAGACCATATGTTGGGTGTGCTCTTTGCTGATAAACTCAGTTGCAGTAATGACTGGCAAGTATGTATATTTTGTACCCTGTGCTGTTACAAGGGAACTCCTAAACTCTATTTAAGAAACTTGCAGCCTTTGAAGCTAGTACCACTTGGCCTTCGAGTTTTATGCTATTATCAGCTAAACGTGTGAGGTGTTAAGTGTTTTATTATGTTTTAGAAGAATTTTAAACATTTCTTACCTCACTAGGAACATCAAAATAAACTCCAGACGGGTTAAAGAGTTAAATATTGAAAAAATCTTAACTGTTAGAAAATCTGGAAGAAAATAGATGTGAATATTTATCCAACCTCCCAAAGGGGAGAATTTTCTAAGCTTACAATTGATGGAATAAATCACCAAGGATGCCATGGATAGATCTGACTACATAAAAATTTAAAACCTTTATACATCCAAAAAAAAAAAAATAACCAAGATTAAAAAGCCATCAATAAAACTGAGATAATGTTGCAGGAAGTTTAACAAACAGTAAGGTTTTAATAAATATAAAACTCACATAAATCTGGAAATACAAATACTAGGACTCTAGCAGATATGCAGAGAAGAACATAAATAGGTCAAAGACAAATATGAAGTATGCTGATGAATCATTGCGGATTTTTTTTTAAACTTTCCTAAGTAACCAAATAAATGTAAATAAAAGTATAGTGAGGGATTATTTCTTTTTTCAAAATTTCTCTATCATATTATGTTATCTAAAATAAAATAATAAAACCTAGTGTTGAAGAGGGTGTAGTAAGATGATTGATTCAATCAATCATTCATTCCTTCAATCAATCAACCATTCATTGATTTGGAGAAAATGAACAGAAAACTTCATGTTAAAAAATTCTTTAAAATAAAACCACATTAAAAGCGATTTTAAATCATGAAACTTTAGAGTGGTTTAAAAATGTTAAGTAAAATTTTTTTCTTTTAATCTTTTCTTGAAAGAAAACTGAAGTTGCTCAGTCGTGTCCGACTCCTTGCCACCCCATGGACTGTAGCTTACCATGCTCCTCTGTCCATGGGATTTTCCAGGCAAGAGTCCTGGAGTGGGTTGCCATTTCCTTCTCCAGAGGTTCTTCCTGACCCGGGGGTGGAACCCAGGTCTCCTTCCTTGTAAGCAGACGCTTTACCGTCGGAGCCACCTCTTTTCTAGGCTTTTGATAATAATCACGTATTAGTTTTAATCTGAGGTTAATCCAAGCCAGAGTCGGCTGTGTGGTGCCCCAGAGGCCCAGCCACCTCCTTTGTGTGTGTGTGTGTTTTGTTTTGTTTTCATTGTTTGTTTTTCTCTTTTCTGCTACTGCTAGTTCTCATGATGAGCAGATTCGGCTTTCTCTTTCTTGGAATCCCATAACCTCCTTTCCTGCCATTAGTTTGTGAGTCTTTTCTGACAAACCTAAGTCCTTGTATTGCCTACATCCTCAGCCAATACTCTCTCTTTCCAATCTGAGTGCTTTCCCCGTAAGCGAAAGGGCAAGTGTTAGTCCCTCAGCCATGGCTGACTCTTCCCACCCCCATGATCTGTAGCCCGCCAGTCTCTTCTGCCCTCTGGATTCTGGAGTGGGCGGCCATGCCCTCCTCCGGGGGATCTTCCCGACCCGGGGATGGAAGCTGGGTCTCCTGCACTGCAGGCAGCACTTCACGGTCTGAGCTCCAGGGAAGCCCATAAACCTGCCTTAACCACGGCTTCTTTCTCTATGAGCTTTCTCACTTTCACTGTGAATGCTTATTCTCTCTGAGCCTCAGTTTCCTCTTCTACTAATTGGGCACAATAATAATATCTACTATACAGAGTAATTTACATTACCCCGAGAATTTACTTAAATGACAAAATGGAAGGAAACATTCTTTGCAAGCCTTACTGCTCTAGGCCAATATCATTGCTGTTCTGAATGCTCTTGTTTACTCCATCTGCATTTGAATCTTGGAATTGTTCAGTTCAGTTCAGTTGCTCAGTCGTGTCTGACTCTTTGCGACCCCATGAATCGCAGCACACCAGGCCTCCCTGTTCATCACCATCTCCGGGAGTTCACTCAAACTCACGTCCATTGAGTCGGTGATGCCATCCAGCCATCTCATCCTCGGGCCATTCAGCCATCTCATCCTTGGTCATCCCCTTCTCCTCCTGCCCTCAATCCCTCCCAGCATCAGAGTCTTTTCCAATGAGTCAACTCTTCTCATGAGGTGGTCAAAGTACTGGAGCTTCAGCTTCAGCATCATTCCTTCCAAAGAAATCCCAGGGCTGATCTCCTTCAGAATGGACTGGTTGGATCTCCTTGCAGTCCAAGGGACTCTCAAGAGTCTTCTCCAACACCAGAGTTTAAAAGCATCAATTCTTCAGCGCTCAGCCTTCTTCATAGTCCAGCTCTCACATCCATGCATGACCACAGGAAAAACCATAGCCATGACTAGACAAACCTTAGTTGGCAAAGTAATGTCTCTGCTTTTGAATATACTATCTAGGTTGGTCATAACTTTTCTTCCAAGGAGTAAGCATGTTTTAATTTCATGGCTGCAGTCACCATCCACAGTAATTTTGGAGCCCCCCAAAATAAAGTCTGACACTGTTCCCACTGTTTCCCCATCTATTTCCCATGAAGTGATGGGACTGGATGCCATGATCTTCATTTTCTGAATGTTGAGCTTGAAGCCAACTTTTTTACTCTCCTCTTTCACTTTCATCAAGAGGCTCTTTAGCTCCTCTTCACTTTCTGCCATAATGGGGTATCATCTGCATATCTAAGATTATTGATATTTCTCCAGGCAATCTTGATTCCAGCTGTGTTTCTTCCAGCCCAGCATTTCTAATGATGTACTCTGCATATAAGTTAAATAAGCAGGGTGACAATATACAGCCTTGACGTACTCCTTTTCCTATTTGGAACCAGTCTGTTGTTCCATGTCCAGTTCTAACTGTTGCTTCCTGACCTGCATACAGGTTTCTCAAGAGGCAGGTTAGGTGGTCTGGTATTCCCATCTCTTTCAGAATTTTCCACAGTTTGTTGTGATCCACACAGGCAAAGGCTTGGAATTGTAATCAGAGATATTTTCTGTCTGGACTCCTGATGAACTATCTCCTCTGCACACCCAGCCTCCATCAAAAGGAGGGCCACCTGGCCTCTGCCTTCATCTGGGAGAGCCTGGAGAGGAAAGGTCTTTGCAACTTTGGGGAGAGTTTGATTTAATGTTCTGTTCCCGGAGCTGCCTCTGCTGGAGTGGATGGAGGAAGATGGGATAGGACTGGAGCACTTGTAGAGGAGAATGGTGGTGATTCCCAGGCCCCAGGGCAGGAGGGTGAGGGTTCTCCCTTTGCTTCTTAGTCTCCTTACTTGTCTTACGTCAGAAGAACCTTGTCAGTTCATCTTCTCATGGAGTGATGGATTGGTGGATTGCTCTTCACACGAATGCCCAATTCATCAGGCATTCCCTAGTGCCAGGTGCTGAGCTCAGAGTTCAGGAAGGCAGGCCTGATGGTCAGGAACCTACAAGCCAAGGGAGAATCCCTGACCTGTTAACAGATGGTCCCCATCAATGTGGCCTAGGTTCTAACATGTATGCGGTTAAGAGCACAGAAGAGCTGGTTGCTAAGTTTGTCTAGGATATGGGAAGGGGCAGAGATAGGGTAGATATGGCTTTATAGAGGAAGAAGCCTTTGGCATGAGCTCTGAAAGGTGCAGAGTATTCTTCTGGATAAAGAAGTAAGTTAGACCTGTCTCCCTTCCATATCCTGCATGGGAGCAACTTAAATGTCCATCAGCAGAGGAATGGATAAAGAAGATATGGCACAAGTATACGATGGACTATTTGTTGCTGTTCAGCCACTCAGTTGTGTCCGACTCTTTGTGACCTCATGGACTGCAGCACGCCAGGCTTTCCTGACCTTCACCATCTCCTGGAGTTTGCTCAAACTCATGTTCATTTGTTGGGAGCCAGCGTGAGGAACTCCGCCCATGGCAAAGGTCATGAGAAAGGAGGCTTCTGCAGGATTGAGCCTCAGGAAACCCCCTGTTCCTGAGCACCTACCCCCAAAACTAGAGTCTGTTTTATGCTCTCACCTACATCTCTGACTTTATGGGGGGCTCTCCCCCATCACCATTTCTCTCAGAGAAGGGTTTAACTTGCAGCTCCAGTTAATAAAAATTCCTGGGCATGACAAGAGTGTTTCAACTTACAAACTCCTCTGAAGTTTCTCTAGCCTGCCTGATCAGGTTCATCTGGCCACATGTGATTGTTTACAGCCTCTCAACCCTGAGAGACATGAGATGCTTTAAAACTTTCTAAATACAGACTCTTTTGAGAAGTTAGAAGATTATTAGTATAGTATAGTGGGTTGATTAGAAATTATATTGGTGAAGAGTTTTTTCATTTGTTGTGCCAATAATTACTGCTAATTCCCTGCCCTGGGTGTGATAAGGATGTCTCAGGTCAAACCTCTCTGCTGACAGACTAGCTTGTGTGACAACCTCTCAACCATAAACAGCACAGAGAGTTTGGAGTATTTTGAAAGTCTTAATTAGCATAGGGCTTTTCTCATTGTTGAGTCAATAATTGCCGCCAGGCCTCCATATCCTTAGGCACCTGGGAATATATTAATCAATGTATTTGGAATATAGAAAAGGAAATATAGTAGTTTTTAAAGTTAGCAATACTAGACTTTTTGAGTTAACGAATTTTCTCTTTTGTTATAGATCACTGTACTTTGTTATAAATCACTGTGTCCTTGCTATGTAAAGATGTAACTTTATCACTATCTTAAGACTAAATAGATCTTAAGGGGAACATTGGTGAAGGGTTTTCATTTGCTGGGCTGATGTTTGCTTCTAAATCTCCCTATTCCCTGCCCTTATAATGAATATAACTAACATATAGGAAAAATAAACATTAACTTTTAAGATTAATCATGTTAACCTTAGGTTAAATAAATTCCTTTCTTAGTTGTAACCCATTACACCCTCACCCTATAGCAATGCAACTTTATCTGCTACCTTCAGAGGGTGGCGCCTGGTTTAAGAAAAAACACCCTTGGAAAAAATAAGTTTTTTGGTTATCAGAAAGAAAGGATCATAAAATGTCAGCAGGCCTCATGGCCAGAAGATGATGTAAAACACATAAGACCTTTGTATAATTTTGTATGAAGCACCTGACTGTGACAAGGGTCAGGTCTGCTGACCCCGGCGTGACTCTGTATTCATCCCTACGTATAACAAAAAGTATATAAGCAAACCTGAAAAATAAAGAAATCGGATCAGTTTCTGGAAAGACTGATTCCCCCATGTTGTTTCTTTCTTGCTCCGCATTTTCCTGGCTGAATTCCCATCTGGAATGTGGGTACTCACCAAGCCTGCTAACTCTGCCTGGGCATCTAAGATGGGACCAGGGAGGCCTCAGTGCCTCCTCTCCTTCAGGAGAACAGAAAGATGCCTGTGGCCTCGGTAGGTGGTAATTGGTATTCCACATAAACCAAGTTATTCAGCCTCTTTTTCTCCACCAATTTTCCTACTACACTATCCGTTTCTAATGTCTCTATATATCTGTAATTAAATAACTTTTTTCCTAGGATGCCTACTCCATCTCCCCTTTCAATTACCCTGGATCCACCGGGGCTGGACTCCAGCATCCATTGAGTTGGGGATGCCATCCAAACATCTCATCCTTTGTCGTCCCCTTCTCCACCTGCCTTCAATCTTTCCCAGCATCAGAATCTTTTCCAATGAGTCAGCTGTTCATATCAGGTATTACTCAGCCATAAAAAGAAATGAAGCTGTGCCATTTGCAGAAATGTGAATGGACCTAGAGACTGTCATACACAGTGGAGTAAGTCAAAGAAAAAAAAAAACAAATATTGTATATCAATGAATGTATGTGGAATCTAGAAAAATGGTATGGATGAACCTATTTGCAAAGCGGAAATAGAGACACAGGTGTAGAGAACAAACATATGGATATCAAGGGGGTGGGGACAGGATGAACTGGGCAACTGGGATTGATGTATGTATGCTGTGCATGCCAAGTTGCTCAGTCCAACTCTTTGTGATCTTATGGACAGTAGCCCACCAGGATGCTTGGTCCATGAGATTCTCCAGGCAAGAATGTTGGAGTGGGTTAGCATGCCCTCTTCTAGGAGATCTTCTCTACCTAGGGATTAAACCTGTGTCTCTTATATCTCATGCATTGGCAAGTGGGTTCTGTACCACTAGTGCCCCCTGGGAAGATGTGAAGATATGTGAAGTAGGTGCCTGGTGAGGGCCTACTGTCTAGCCCTCATGGGGAAAAATATAAGGTGCAGTCTGTACCTATGTTAACCTTAAAAATACATTCCAGGATACATTAGGTGCAGACAGACACTGTTTGATTCCACTTATACGAGTTACCCAGAATGGTCAAATTTATAGAGTCAGAGGTACATTAGCACATGCCACAGGCTGAGGGCTGGGGACTTGGTGTTTAATGAGACAGTTTCAATTTAGGAAGGTGAAAACTTTGGGAGAAGGATGATGGTGAGAGATCCACAACAATGTGACTATACTTTGTGTTACTGGACTATACTGTTAAATATGGTTAAAATAGTATGTTTTATATTATGTGACTTTTACATAATAAAAGTATGATAATAATTTATTACATAATAAATACAGAAAATAAAAATTCTTTTAAAAACTTTAAAAAGAAAAAAAAAGGGAGGGATGACAGAGAGATATTCCATTCAGTGGGGAAAGTACACCAAGCCCTGGAGGAGGGGGACTGTATCTTAAGATGATGCTGAGGACTCAATGTGTCTGAAAGAAATGAGCTTGAGGTTGCAGAGGGTGGAGTTGGCAGGGGCTGGCCACTGGGGACCATGTTTATCTTGAAACTATAAGCCCACAATCTGTTGTTCAAAAACCTTGGGGCCAGATGTGCTGTTGGAGTTAGAATTTTCTGGATTTTAGAGTGTAATATGGTACTTATATTGCATAAATCATACATATTCCCAGTGAGCCTGGGGCAGTGCCCTGTGATAATCCTATTCATTATTTTAACACTGAATAGTCACATCTAAGAAAGAAAGAAAATAGATCAAGTTTTTCTGCCAAATATGTATGAATAAACTTTGAATTTCAGAGATGATTGAATTTTGAAATCAAGGATGAGAAGGGTAGTAGGTTTGTTTGTTTGTTTAAATACTGAGGGCAATAGGTGGCCATTTAAAGATTCTGCAGGCTTCCCAAGTGGTGCAAAGAATCTGCCTGCCAGTGCAGGAGATGTAAGAGACACAGTTTCTGTCCCTGAGTCAGGAAGACCCCCTGGAAAAGGAAATGACCACCCACTCCAGTACTCTTGCTTGGAGAATCCTGGGGACTGAGGAACCTGGTGGTCTACAGTCCATGGGGTCGCCAAGAGTTGGACACTATTGAGTGACCAACTGACCAAAAGGCATGCCAAAGACTCTGCACAGGTCAGTGTTATAACCTTAATAATTGGATGGCGGGGAATGTGCATGCAGCCTCCGTAGAGGGTGAGCTGGAGGGGAGGCCGAGGGAATCTGTTTTCCCTGGCACTCTTCTCCTGACCCGGCTGCTCTCTTTGAACCTCCTCTCCCCACTTCCTTCTATCCCTTCCTGGTGCTCACTGCCCAGGACATCTGTGTCTCAAACCAGGGGGTCAACTTCTCATGTGCTGGTCCTCCCTCCTGGTGCTGGGGTCAGGGTGGGGGCTGTGAGTCTCCATTCCTCTTAAGTCCCATGTGCTCCACAGTCATCCCCTGCTTATACAGGAAGCCCCTGTCCTTTCTTCCTCAGAGTTCACACTTGTCCTTCATCTGCCAGCCATCGTCCTTTAGCATTCAGAACTTCAGCATGCCATGAAAGAGCTATGAGGTCATCTATAGGCGAGGAAGCAGTGTTCTAGAGCAGGGGGCGGACAGAGCAAGTTGACCATCCAAGATGGTTCTAGAGCCCAGAGACTATGGACTGAATGCATGTGTCCCTTCGAAATCCCCATGTTGAAGCCTAGTCTCCAGATGGTATTTGGAGGAGGGGTCTTTGGGAGGTAATTATGTCCTGGGGGTGGAGCCCTCATGAGTGAGATTAGTGCCCTTTATAAGAAGAGACATGAGAGAGAGGATTATCCCCTCTGCCTTGTGAGGAAGACAGCCATCTGCAAACTAGGACATGGGTTCTCACCAGAAGGACCATGCTGGTACCCTGATCTCAGACTTCCAGCTTCTACAACTGTGAGAAGTAATGCCTGCTGTTTAAGCCATAAGCCTATGGCAGGTGATGATAGCAACCTGAACTCACAGCACCCCAGGCCTCCTTGACCCTCTCCTAGAGTCCCCTTCTCTGCACTGTGCTGTTCATGAGCTGTGCCTTTCTAGGCTGCCTTTCCACTTTGATGATTTGCTTTTTTGATGATTTTGCTTTTCCTTTTGATGATTTCCTTTTTGGGTAATTTGGTGTCTATGTTGGGTGCTTTTGTTTTTATTTTATTCTTCATGATGCCTGGCAAGATGCCAAGAAATGATGGTTTTGATTCTAGGCTAAGCTTTTTATACTTGATCTTTCTAGCATTTGTTAGCTGGAGTCACTATTTCATTCTTATCCAATGACGTTTCTGATATACAACAGTATGCTGCTGCTGCTGCTGAGTCACTTCAGTCATGTCCGACTCTGTGTGATCCCATAGATGGCTGCCCACCAGGCTCCTCTGTCCACAGGATTCTCTGGGCAAGAATACTGGAGTGGGTTGATTTTCTTTCTCCATACAACAGTATAGTTGTTACTGTTTTAGGAAAATTATTTAACAACTGCTAGTTGCATCTTACTAGCAAAAGAGAGGAGCGTTTAGCATAATAGGAACTGAACATTGAGGAAATGCTACAGAGCTCTGAATTCTTTTTCTTTATAAATTCCTTCTTATTTATATTATGATGCTGAATCTTTTATCCTTTGGCAATGAAAAGGAGAAAGCTAGGGAGGAAGCTTGTACAATACTTCTAAAATAGCACATCACCAACTTTTCTGGTGGCCAGTGGTTAATATTTTGTGCTTCCAGTGCAGGAGGCAAAGGTTCAATCCCTGGTCAGGGGACTAAGATCCCACATGCTGCATGGTGCCACCAAAGAAATTATAAATAAATCAATAAATTAAATAACACATCACTTAAAGACCATTATAGGTGGCTCGGTGGATAAAGAACCAGCTTGCCAATGTAGGGCATTAGGGTTTGATCCCTGAGTCAGGAATATCCCCAGTAGGAGGAAATGACAACCTACCCCAATATTCTCGCCTGGAAAATCCCACGGATAGAGAAGCCTGGCATGCTGCAGTCCATGTGGTCGTATAGAGTCAGATATAACTGACCCACTGAGCATGCACACAAAAGACCATTATGTAAATAAGATATTGCCTTTGGCCAAATATTTTACTGAGCACTCAGTTACTAGAAAGAGAAGCTGAAAAGAGAAGAGGAAAGAGAGAAATATTAATCTATGAGCAGCTTTCAAACACCCTAAGTCATGTACTCTTTTTTTTTTTTACAGCAATTTTATTTTCCTTTGTCCCTGAATTTTCCCTCACAGTGGGAAAAGGAATTCCTCCCATAGTGCTTTGCAACAGGCACATATGAACTCTTCTTAAACATATTTCAGGTGATCTATAAATAGCTCACCAGAACAGCAGGGCACAGTTGCTGGGAGTCAGGGAAGCAAGGCAGAAGTCTGAGATCAGCAAAGCCTGTTGGAACATTCCAGGAGTGAGTCTGATTCATTTAGGCCTGGTGATCTCGCGTCTGTTCTGACTGTTAGGGATTTTCTGGTCTGGCCACTGGGGCTTGCCAAATGCCCAAGTCATGATCACAGCTGGTTCCTCTGAGGAAAGGGAAGTTGTTCAGTCACTCAGTCGTCTCCAACTGTTAGTGACCCCATGGAATGCAGCACACCAGGCTTCCCTGTCCTTCATCACCTCCCATAGTTTGCTCAAATTCATGTCCATCGAGTCGGTGATGCCATCCAACCATCTCATCCTCTATTGTCCCCTTTTCCTCCTGCCTTCAATCTTTCCCAGCATCAGGGTCTTTTCCAATAAGCTGGCTCTTCGCATCAGTGGCCAAAGTATTGGAGCTTCAGCTTCAGCATCAGTCCTTCCAATGAATATTCAGGGTTGATTTCCTTTAGGATGGACTGGTTTTCATTCTAATCCCAAAGAAGGGCAATGCCAAAAACTGTTCAAACTACTGTACAAGTGCACTCATTTCACATGCTAGTAAGGTAACGCTCAAAATCCTTTAAGCTAGGCTTCACCAGTTTGTGAACTTCCAGATGTACAAGCTGGATTTAGAAAAGGCAGAGGAAAGAGAAGAGCTGGATCTTAGCTCTGCTGCTGCTGCTGCTGCTGCTGCTGCTAAGTCACTCCAGTCATGTCCTACTCTGTGCAACCCCATAGATGGCAGCCTACCAGGCTCTGCCATCCCTGGGGTTCTCCAGGCAAGAACACTGGAGTGGGTTGCCATTTCCTTCTCCAATGCATAAAAGTGAAAAGTCAAAGTGAAGTCGCTCAGTCGTGTCCAACTCTTTGCGACCCCATGGACTGTAGCCCACCAGGCTCCTCTGTCCATGGGATTTTCCAGGTAAGAGTACTGGAGTAGGTTGCCAAACATGTGACCTTGGGCTTGTAACTATTTCTTCCAGCCAAATTTCATCACATGGCAAACTGATACAACTGACTCAAAAGACTGTTGCAGAGTCGAAACAGATTCTATGAGCTCCCCTGGTGCCTCAGTGGTAAAGAATTCTCCCGCCAATGCAGGAGACACAGGTTTGATCCCTGGTCTAGGAAGATCCCACATGCCACAGAGCAACTAAAAGAGTGTGTCCCAACTATTGAGCTTGTGCTCTACAGCCCGGGATCAGAAACTACTGAGGCCAGCATACACAGGAGCCTGTGCTCTGCCGCCCGAGAGGCCACTGCAGAAAGGGGCCTAGATCCTGCAGAGTGGCCCCCACTCACTGCAGCTGGAGACAAGCCTGAGGGCTGCAGCAGAGGCCACCACAGTGAGAGATGCATTAGGAAATGAGTCAGTCAGTTTAGTCGCTCAGTCGTGTCCAACTCTTTGCAACCCCACGAATCGCAGCACGCCAGGCCTCCCTGTCCATCACCATCTCTCAGAGTTCACTCAGACTCATGTCCATCGAGTCCGTGATGCCATCCAGCTGTCTCATCCTCGGTCATCCCCTTCTCCTCCTGCCCCCAATCCCTCCCAGCATCAGAGTCTTTTCCAATGAGTCAACTCTTCTCATGAGGTGGCCAAAGTACTGGAGTTTCAGCTTTAGCA
>SJYC01027300.1:0-12391 GCA_006408675.1 Madoqua kirkii | reverse complement strand
AAAGAAGAATTTTAGCATTTTAATTTTCTAGAAGATTAATCTTACAGATGTATGCTTTGATATTTTTATCAGTGTTGCATTTGTACATAAGAGTAGCTTCTTTTTTCTTATTCTAAAGCAATACATTAAGTTAAAGCAATAACATTCATACTTTTCCTTTTTGCTATTTTAGAATGGTCACAGTGGGCCTGATGAAATATATCTAGAAAGATGTAAATACTTTACTGAGTCTTTCTTAGTAAAATGTCAGTTTTAAAAGTTTTTTTTTTTTGACAGAAATGTCAAGATTAAAGCAAGATTATTATTGTTTGCATTTATGGGGAGAAATAATTTGTTGTTATAAAGGAGTTAATGAATGGGTTTTAGTGCTTTGAGGCTCCAAAGAAGGCTCAAATTTTTAAAATCAAGGGTAGCCTGACAGGAGAAAAATGCACATCATTAGGTGCAATTGCTACATAAATGGTCTTTTTGTTTTAGAGTGCAGTTGATAGTAATTGAAAAAGATCCCATATGCCATTTTCATTGTTTACTCCATTTGTTTTCTTTCTGTGTAATTGAATTTCACACAAAAGAGAGAATGAAAACTTTTGAATACTGAAATACTGAAGCAATATTTTCAGGTGCATCATTGTATTTTCTACATATTCTTTAATTTTAGAGCTTAGCTCTTGGTAAGTATTCTCCAGGGTGTATATTTATGTTTGTGTGTGTTTGTGTTTTATGAGACTCAAAAAAGGAGAATGACATCTCTTTTGAGACCAATCTCTGATTCCACTGAATGCTTCATTTCTTAAAACATCAAAACATTGTCTTTCAGTCACGTTTTGGGTTTATTTCTGACCATTTGCCAAAGCAGACCTTATTGAAATTGGGAGACAGTTCTATTTCATTTATTATAGGGCTATGTATCCAAAGCTACAGAAACACAGATATATAGGACTCTGCCAGACAAACACCATCAAAAAGTGATATTTGAGATGCAATTCTATATCATGACACATTTTCCCATGTTTTTTTTTTTTTTGTCAGTATTTGGATATTTATACCCACGTAAAATGAATTTACGGAAACGTCAGTATGTCCTCATTTTGAAGCAGCAAATTTTTGCTACTGTTGCATTTTATGAGTAATGTGGGGCATTGCATGTGGGAATAAATGGGAAAGTATAAGACTTAGAACAACATTCAAAAGATTTAGAGAAATGACAATGAAAATGCCTTGGATGGAGTTCAGCTATAAACCTATGGATATGAGGAACAGAATGGTTTGCCTTTAAGCTTCATTGGTTGTTCTAATTTTTGTAATTCAGGCCTGCTATCTAGAGTTACGGCAAGCAAAAGAAATACTTACAAGGAATGTTCTGAATATAGATCTCTGAACCTCATTGTATTAAGCTTTTAATTATTGGAAAATGGTTCTTTGAGACTCAGAATCATGTGAGCCATTGGGAAGAAGGAACTAGTGCAGTTTTCTGGGTGAGGATAGTGTTGATGGGTGAGAGGAAAAGAAACCAATATTCCTTAGGAAGAAATGGAGTAAGCAAGGCATAAATGACAGAGAAGAGTGCTTATTCATTTACATTAATATTTTCCCTCATTTGACAACTATCTACTTCAGCTATGTGTGAGGCCCTTTACTGGATTATGGTAAATCTGAAAAAATGCCAGTGGGACTGATAGGCTTTGGTATATTATTACCATTATACTTTCTATTTCTTTCTTTTTTAAAAACTGAGATATAATTGACATATAGCACTGTGTTAGTTTTAGGTGTACAACATAATGATTTGATATATGTGTATAGCAAAATGATTACCACAATAATCATATAATCTTATAATTTTTATCTTATAAGGAGAACTTTTAAGATCCACTCTCTTAGCAACGTTCAAATGTACAAAACAGCGTTGTTAACTGTAGTCATCATGCTGTGCATTATATCCCAATGTAATGTATATATTTATCTTAAGACTGAAATTTTACACCCTTTGACCACCCTCTCCCACCCCATGGCCTGACACTGACAACCACCATCTGCTTTTCCGTGTCATTTTAACATGAATGTATTTTGCCCAAAATTTAGTTTGACTTGAGTGCAATTAAGAATCATCATTATTGGGGCTTCCCTGGCAGTCGAGTGGTTAAGACTCTGTATTGCCGGCACAGGGGATGTGAGTTTGATCCCTGGTTGGTGAATAAGATTCTGCATGCTGTGTAGTATGACTTGAATAAATAAATGAGACTGTCAATACAATACAAGAAAATAATATTTATTTTATTCACTTGGACAATATGTGCAATCTCATCTATGAGACTGGTCTGTGATACTTTGGTCTATGATAAAGGAATAATATGTTTATAGTGTTCTTATTCATAATTAACGTAATGATTGTTAAATGCAGGCCTAATTTCTGGTTCATATAAAGGGTAGAGTAGGCAATATGTGGGAGAAGGCGATGGCACCCCACTCCAGTACTCTTGCCTGGAAAATCCCAGGGATGGCGGAGCCTGGTGGGCTGCCATCTATGGGATCACACAGAGTTGGACACGACTGAAGTGACTTAGCAGCAGCAGCAGCAGGCAATATATATCATAGCTCAAAATTTTGGATTCATATAAGAAAACTGGTCTTAGAGAGGATACTGCTTTTCTTTTTAGTTGATCTTTCAAAAGAGATAATGAGTAGCTGGGGATTCAACATGCTCCAATCTGGACTTTAAGAATCATACTTTTTAAAAAAGCCTCATGGGAACTTTCCTGGCAGTCCAGTAGTTAAGACTCCATGCTTCCTGTGCAGGGGGCACAGGTTCAATCTCTGGTCACACAAACCACACCATGGGGCCAAAAAGAGCCTCATCACTGTTTATTGAGATCATTTTGCTATTGAAAATTGTATACAACAGTCTTCTTGGTATAACCACCTACAGTGTACATTTACAGCATGTTAACTTGGAATGCTCTGGGTCAGTTTCTACACTGCATTTGTGTGAACATTTTATTTCTAGAATCCATTGACTCATTCCGTTCAGTTCAGTTCAGTCGCTCAGTCACGTCTGACTCTTTGCGACCCCATGAATCACAGCACGCCAGGCCTCCCTGTCCATCACCAACTCCCAGAGTTCATTCAGACTTATGTCCATCTAGTCGGAGATGCCATCCAGCCATCTTGACTCATTAGGATCTGCATAAAATACAAGCCTAGTGGCAAAACAGACCCTTTTGAAAAGGAATAGTCCAAGAGCCTGGCAAATGATTTCTGTGTGCTGCAGCATTTAGAAAAGTCCATTGAGTCTAAACAAGATACATCCTTCAAACATGTACTTTTGTAACAAGCAGAATGATTGTTGTTGTTTCCCATGGGTCTCTCACATTTCTGCATGTCTTGTGTGCAGAGGCATTGATTGTACTGGTTCCAGCCCCTCTTTTCAAAGATATTTGTATAGTAAATGGCCTTGGAAAATAGAAGTACTGCTTCCTGCAGCAAAGGAACAGTTTTATTTGCTGCCAGTTATGAAAGATTCTGGAAGCTCCAATGGCTCAAGAGGTAAAGAATCTTCCTGCAATGAGGGGATGCAGGAGACATGAATTCACTTCCTGTGTTGGAAAGATCCCTGGAGAAGGAAATGGCAACCCACTCCAGTATTCTTGCCTGGGAAATCCCATGGGCAGAGGAGCCTGGCAGGCTACAGTCCATGGGGTGGCAAAAGAGTCTGACACGACAGAGCACACACATATAATGAAAGGTACGAAAGAGTCAGGGTTCCTCTCCTGTCATGCAGACCAGTGCTTGTGCAGATGTTATCTGGCCCCTTTCCTGTCATCTTGTGGGAACTCTGGGACTCTGGGAACCAGTGCAAGAATGTGCTGATACTTTGGTTAGCAGTATTGATCTGAGTAGTAAGTTCTTTTGTGTCTTACTCAAAAGTATCATGGTTTGTATCATCATTCATAAATCCATGGCAGGCTTATGGGTTAATTTGCAGGAGATAATCTCAGAGCCTTCACAGTCCTTGGCTGTCAGTACCATAATTCATAAATAAATTTCTTCATATGTGCCTGTCATTCTGATGACCTTACTGTTTTTCTAAATTAAAAATGTTTTCTCCATTATGGTTTATTATAGCATATTGAATATATCCTGTGCTGTATGGTAGGACCTTGTTGTTTATCCATTCTGCATATAATAATTTGCATCTGCTAGTCCCAAACTACCAATCCACCCTTCCCTCACTCTCTCTCCCCTTTGGAAATCACAAGTCTCTATGTCTGTGAGTCTATTTCTGTTTCATAGATATGTTCATTTGTGTCATATTTTGGATTCCACACGTAAGTGATATATGGTATTTGTCTTTCTCTAACTTCACTTAGTATGATAATCTCTATGTCCATCCATGTTGCTGTAAATGGCATTATTTCATTCTTTTTTATGGCTGAGTAGTATTCCATTATATATATATATATATATATATAAAATATATATATATCTCACATCTTCTTTATCCACTCATCTTTCAATAAACATTAGATTGCTTCCATATCTTGGTTATTGTAAATAGTGCCACTGTGAACATTGAAGTGCATGTATCTTTTTTAATTATAGTTTTGTCTGGATATATGCCCAGGAGTGGAATTGTTGGAGCATATGGCAACTCTATTTTTTGATTTTTGAGGAATCTTCATACTGTTTTTTATAGTGCCTACATTCCCAGCAGTATAGGACAGTTCCCTTTTCTCCACACCCTCTCCAAGATTTGTTATTTGTAGATTTTTTAATGATGGTCATTCTGACTGGTGTGAGGTGGTACCTCACTGTAGTTTTGATTTGCATTTCTCTAATAATTAGCGATGTTGGGCATCTTTTCCTGTGCCTATTGGCCATCTATGTCTTCTTTGGAGAAATGTCTTTCTAGGTCTTCTGTCCGTTTTTTGATTGAGTCTAATGGCCTTACTAGCTGTATAATTTGGAGAAGGAAAGGCCAACCGACTCCAGTGTTCTTGCCTAGAGAATCCCAGGGACAGGGGAGCCTGATGGGCTGCCATCTTTGGGGTCACACAGAGTAGGACACGACTGAAATGACTTAGCAGCAGCTGTATAATTAAAAGAAATGAAGTGATTGCCAATCTCCTATAATAATACTGAAGAATCTTAGCATCTTCTTCCTTTCCTACACTATCCTCCATCTAAACTGTTAACTAGGAGCCAACTTTGAATTTAAGGAAAGAAAAATATTGAGTGCAATTAAGAATCATCATTATTGGGGCTTCCCTGGCAGTTGAGTGGTTAAGACTCTGTATTGCCGACACAGGGGATGTGAGTTTGATCCCTGGTTGGTGAATAAGATTCTGCATGCTGTGTAGTATGACTTGAATAAATAAATGAGACTGTCAATACAATACAAGAAAATAATATTTATTTTATTCACTTGGACAATATGTGCAATCTCATCTATGAGACTGGTCTGTGATACTTTGGTCTATGATAAAGGAATAATATGTTTATAGTGTTCTTATTCATAATTAAGCGTAATGATTGTTAAATGCAGGCCTAATTTCTGGTTCATATAAAGGGTAGAGTAGGCAATATGTGGGAGAAGGCGATGGCACCCCACTCCAGTACTCTTGCCTGGAAAATCCCAGGGATGGCGGAGCCTGGTGGGCTGCCATCTATGGGATCACACAGAGTTGGACACGACTGAAGTGACTTAGCAGCAGCAGCAGCAGGCAATATATATCATAGCTCAAAATTTTGGATTCATATAAGAAAACTGGTCTTAGAGAGGATACTGCTTTTCTTTTTAGTTGATCTTTCAAAAGAGATAATGAGTAGCTGGGGATTCAACATGCTCCAATCTGGACTTTAAGAATCATACTTTTTAAAAAAGCCTCATGGGAACTTTCCTGGCAGTCCAGTAGTTAAGACTCCATGCTTCCTGTGCAGGGGGCACAGGTTCAATCTCTGGTCACACAAACCACACCATGGGGCCAAAAAGAGCCTCATCACTGTTTATTGAGATCATTTTGCTATTGAAAATTGTATACAACAGTCTTCTTGGTATAACCACCTACAGTGTACATTTACAGCATGTTAACTTGGAATGCTCTGGGTCAGTTTCTACACTGCATTTGTGTGAACATTTTATTTCTAGAATCCATTGACTCATTCCGTTCAGTTCAGTTCAGTCGCTCAGTCACGTCTGACTCTTTGCGACCCCATGAATCACAGCACGCCAGGCCTCCCTGTCCATCACCAACTCCCAGAGTTCATTCAGACTTATGTCCATCTAGTCGGAGATGCCATCCAGCCATCTTGACTCATTAGGATCTGCATAAAATACAAGCCTAGTGGCAAAACAGACCCTTTTGAAAAGGAATAGTCCAAGAGCCTGGCAAATGATTTCTGTGTGCTGCAGCATTTAGAAAAGTCCATTGAGTCTAAACAAGATACATCCTTCAAACATGTACTTTTGTAACAAGCAGAATGATTGTTGTTGTTTCCCATGGGTCTCTCACATTTCTGCATGTCTTGTGTGCAGAGGCATTGATTGTACTGGTTCCAGCCCCTCTTTTCAAAGATATTTGTATAGTAAATGGCCTTGGAAAATAGAAGTACTGCTTCCTGCAGCAAAGGAACAGTTTTATTTGCTGCCAGTTATGAAAGATTCTGGAAGCTCCAATGGCTCAAGAGGTAAAGAATCTTCCTGCAATGAGGGGATGCAGGAGACATGAATTCACTTCCTGTGTTGGAAAGATCCCTGGAGAAGGAAATGGCAACCCACTCCAGTATTCTTGCCTGGGAAATCCCATGGGCAGAGGAGCCTGGCAGGCTACAGTCCATGGGGTGGCAAAAGAGTCTGACACGACAGAGCACACACATATAATGAAAGGTACGAAAGAGTCAGGGTTCCTCTCCTGTCATGCAGACCAGTGCTTGTGCAGATGTTATCTGGCCCCTTTCCTGTCATCTTGTGGGAACTCTGGGACTCTGGGAACCAGTGCAAGAATGTGCTGATACTTTGGTTAGCAGTATTGATCTGAGTAGTAAGTTCTTTTGTGTCTTACTCAAAAGTATCATGGTTTGTATCATCATTCATAAATCCATGGCAGGCTTATGGGTTAATTTGCAGGAGATAATCTCAGAGCCTTCACAGTCCTTGGCTGTCAGTACCATAATTCATAAATAAATTTCTTCATATGTGCCTGTCATTCTGATGACCTTACTGTTTTTCTAAATTAAAAATGTTTTCTCCATTATGGTTTATTATAGCATATTGAATATATCCTGTGCTGTATGGTAGGACCTTGTTGTTTATCCATTCTGCATATAATAATTTGCATCTGCTAGTCCCAAACTACCAATCCACCCTTCCCTCACTCTCTCTCCCCTTTGGAAATCACAAGTCTCTATGTCTGTGAGTCTATTTCTGTTTCATAGATATGTTCATTTGTGTCATATTTTGGATTCCACACGTAAGTGATATATGGTATTTGTCTTTCTCTAACTTCACTTAGTATGATAATCTCTATGTCCATCCATGTTGCTGTAAATGGCATTATTTCATTCTTTTTTATGGCTGAGTAGTATTCCATTATATATATATATATATATAAAATATATATATATCTCACATCTTCTTTATCCACTCATCTTTCAATAAACATTAGATTGCTTCCATATCTTGGTTATTGTAAATAGTGCCACTGTGAACATTGAAGTGCATGTATCTTTTTTAATTATAGTTTTGTCTGGATATATGCCCAGGAGTGGAATTGTTGGAGCATATGGCAACTCTATTTTTTGATTTTTGAGGAATCTTCATACTGTTTTTTATAGTGCCTACATTCCCAGCAGTATAGGACAGTTCCCTTTTCTCCACACCCTCTCCAAGATTTGTTATTTGTAGATTTTTTAATGATGGTCATTCTGACTGGTGTGAGGTGGTACCTCACTGTAGTTTTGATTTGCATTTCTCTAATAATTAGCGATGTTGGGCATCTTTTCCTGTGCCTATTGGCCATCTATGTCTTCTTTGGAGAAATGTCTTTCTAGGTCTTCTGTCCGTTTTTTGATTGAGTCTAATGGCCTTACTAGCTGTATAATTTGGAGAAGGAAAGGCCAACCGACTCCAGTGTTCTTGCCTAGAGAATCCCAGGGACAGGGGAGCCTGATGGGCTGCCATCTTTGGGGTCACACAGAGTAGGACACGACTGAAATGACTTAGCAGCAGCTGTATAATTAAAAGAAATGAAGTGATTGCCAATCTCCTATAATAATACTGAAGAATCTTAGCATCTTCTTCCTTTCCTACACTATCCTCCATCTAAACTGTTAACTAGGAGCCAACTTTGAATTTAAGGAAAGAAAAATCGATTGAATCGTTTGCCCCTATGAGTTCCTTGTTTGTTCAGACATCACTCATTTCAAAAAGAAACTGAGAACACCAAGGCTGGGATCTGCCAAAGGTAACAAAGTAGGGAGCCTGGCCTGTGACGGAAGATTTCCTGTAGTTCAGGTCGTTTCCAGGATGCTCATTTATGACTGCTGTGTGTTTTCTCTTCTTGTGAATGAGGAAGTATTATTGTATTTCCCCTTAAGATTAAACACAATAAAATAGGATCTAGAACGGTAGGGTGGCACAATGGTTAAGAGTAAGACCATGGAGTTAGCTGTATCGGTTTGTGATCTGGTTCCATCTGTGTAAACTTTGAACCAAGTTTCTGATGTCTTCCAAGTTTCAGTTCTGCCACCTTTAAAATAGAAATGAGAACAATATTGCCATGTCATAGAGAATATCCATGATGATAAAAGGAGAAGAGGCCAGAAACACCGCAAGACACCTAGTGTGTGCTCATCAAATGCTAGTTGTTACCATTAGCTCTTTGGTAAATATGTACCTGACAATTAGTGAGTGACTTGGAAAGCTGATTGACAAATCATGCAATAGCATCCTTCATCCCAAATAAATTGTTTTCAAGATGGAGGCGATTATGGATGGAGAGGGCGGTGGTTAATGTCTTTGCTGCCATTAGTTCATGTGGTTTCCCTAAGAATTCTGTGTTCCTTTCTAGGTCTTACTTGGAGTTAATTCAAGGTCTGGATCTTTCACAAATGATTTGGCTCTTAGGTGCTCAGAAATTTCATTTCTACTTCAAGAACTTTTTAGGAATTCCTCTCAGAATAGAAGTAGCGGTATCAAGCTTCATGGCCAAAGAATGGGTTTGTTTCACTTTTATTTTCTCTTAGAACCATATAAAAATAATGCTTTTTTCTCTATTATTTGCATCTTGCAAAGTCAGAAAGCTGACCTTATGATTCTATTATCTTCTATTTGCATAGTTCACAAAAGCTACTGTTTAAATCCTATGATTCATTTTTAAAGTTTAAAACCTTTATGAATTAGTAAAAAAAAAAGAAATGTAGGGGTTTTGGAAAATATGGCTGTCCAGTGGTTCTCAAACAGTGAACAAATAACGTATTCACTGCTCCATGGAGAAAAGAGAAAAAAAAAGTATAAATAAAAATTTCATCTTAAAGTTAAATGTAAGAATAAAAGTCATTTATTCTGACATTGTGTTCTTCCTAAATTTTAGTGTTATTAAAATATAGTCTTTTCTATGAAGTGCTGTTTATATACTGGGTTTAAAGAATATTTTAATTTGGGAAACGTGAAAAAAAGGCAAATTCGTATTCCCTTAATTATGTTTTAAAAATTGGTTTTGAAGTCAAAAAATATAAGAACCAAGGATAATTATAATAGCAATCACTTATGCAAGGCTTCTTACTAGGCCTGGTTCTAAGAGATTTACAGACATTGATTTATTTAATTCTTGAAATGAAAAGATGCTTGCTACTTGGAAGGAAAGCTATGACAAACCTAGACAGCGAATACTTTGCTGTCAAAGGGGTCCATATCATCAAAGCTATGGTTTTTCTAGTAGTCATGTTTGGCTGTGAGAGTTGGACCATAAAGAAGGCTGAGTGCCAAAGAACTGGCTTTTGAACTATGGTATTGGAGAAGACTCTTGAGAGTCCCTTGGACAGCAAAGAGATCAAACCAAGCATTCCTAAAGGAAAGCAACCCTGATTATTCATTGGAAGGACTGACTCTGAAACTGAAGCTTCAGTACTTTGGCCACCTGATTCAAAGAGCTTACTCATTGGAAAAGATCCTGATGCTGGGAAAGAGTGAGGCAAAAGGAGAAGGGGTCAGCAGAGGATGACGTGGTTAGATAGTGTGGTTGACTCAATGGATATGAATTTGAGCAAACTCCAGGAGATAGTAGAGGACAGAGGAGCCTGGCATGCTGCAGTCCACTGTGTTGCAAAGAGTCAGACATGACTTAGCAACTGAACAACAACAATAAAGGAACTCTATGAGTTGAATACTGATATTATAACCAAGTTTCTCAGATGGACTTCCTAGGTGGCACAGTGATAAAGAATCTGCGTACCAGTGCAGGAGACGCAAGAGATTCAGATTCAATCCAAGAGATTCAGATTCAACCCTTGGGGTGGGGGAGATCCCCTGGAAGAGGAAATGGCAACCTGCTCCAGTATTCTTGCCCAGAAAATTCCATGGATAGAGAAGTCTGGTACTAGGGCTATAGTCCATGGGGTCGCAAAGAGTTGGACACAACTGAGCATGCATGCGCATACGTGTGTGTGTGTGTGTGTGCACGCACACACACACACACACACACACACACACAATTTATAGATCAAGAAACAGAAACAGTAGAATTGAGTAATTTGACTCAAGTGACACAGTTAACAAACAGTAAAGATAGGGCTCAAACCCATGATTCTGGATCTAATATCTTCCTTAGAAGAATCCTAGAAACTTTCATTGAGCTAGAAATCTGAACACTGTATATTTGAATATTTAGAGGACATTTTGGCAATATCTATCAAAAGCTTCAAAACTGTGTCTGTGCTTTGATCCAGATTTCTAGGAATTTATCCTAAAGAAACAATTATGTCAAAACATATATAAAAGGGCATTGATTATAACACTGTATACATTAGAGAAAAATAGAAACTAATTAAATGCCCCCATAGAGGGAATTATTTAAATTACAGAACAGCCATGCAAAGGATGGTAATACATAATTTTAATTGTTTAAACTGTGTTGCACAAAACCCTGGGGGACATAATTAGGGCTTTGCAAATATTTTGTCTGAACTTTATAGATGCTGATGAAGATTGATACATTGCTGTCTCCAGTCATCCTTGATTGAAACTTTTTGTCTTTATAAAACATAATCTCATGGGTTTATTTTAGGATGAATAAGTGTTCTACATTAGACTAGCAATCCATCTCTATGTGCGGACAGATAACTTTTTTATTTGTTTGTTTGTTTTAATGAGGATGCTTTGTAGACTAAGTCTATTTTCAACACCAGCTTTCTAGATGTGGTGTTATGAGTGTTCCCATTAGGGTTTTCTTGCTGCCAGCCTTGTCAGCCTATCTCCAGTGTGTTCCTTCCACTGAACACAACCAGATTCACTTCACTAAACTAGTCTGTGATCCGCACCTGAGAGGGAGATTCTTGCCATTATATTTTATTCTGCTTTATGTATTAACAGTCATATAAAAAGCTTCTTGGATCTAATCAATAGTATTTTTCCTTGAGACTTATGAAAGTGGTTAGTGGATCACTGACTAATGCAGACAACATGAATAGCTGTTTGCAATTAAAAACTCTTGAAAATGTTACTGCATCACAGTGTAAGGGAAGAGGCAGTGGTTTTAACAGACAGTTGTGAATTTGTTTTAGCTATTCACTAGCTGTGGAACATGGCAGGTTATTTTATCTAAAAATGGAAATTATTATCTTTCAGGTTGTTATGAGGATTACATAAGGTACATTTAAGCACTCAACAAATGTTGACATAGAAAGAGGACAGATAATTTAGATAGGGGAGTTGAGGAAGTTTCCATCAATTTGATTGTTTATGACCATCACCCTAAATACCAGAGATAATTTTAGACATTTCAAGTAATAGAGAGGGATGTATTAAACTCTTAGCTTTTAAAATGTTTTCTATGTTTTTACACTCAGAAAATCTATAATTTATATCTATTTAGAATTTTACAACTTATGTGTAAATCTTGAAAAGTTCTCTAGCCAAAGGCAATAAATTTCACTCTGGCAATATCAAAGGCTATTCAAATAATGTGAATATAAAGTATTGCACAACTTTTTTAGTTTATGGCTCATTTGTACAAAGATTCACTTCATATCTACTTGGCCTTTTGGCTAAGATCATGTGTAGTACAAAGATTCATTGCTGTAGGAGAAGTATCTCAATTATTTTCTGGTAGTGTCAGTAATTTTATGGAGTTCTGTTTCTATTCTCTCTCTCTTTCCCTCCCTGACCCCCCCCCGCCCC